>VYZP01078373.1:0-79959 GCA_013400635.1 Hypocryptadius cinnamomeus | reverse complement strand
TTTTTTTTTTTTTTTTTTTTTTTTTTTTTTTTTGAGGTGAAATCAGCAGCTTTGTCTCTTTCCACTGTACGGAATCACCTGTTCAAACAGAATTACAGCATTGTTTGGGTTGGGAGGGGTCTTAAACTCATCTTGTTCCCACCCCTGCCATGGGCAGGGACACCTCCCACTACCCCAGCTCACCCAGTTTGGTGATTTATATGGTGTGTGTCCCACAGCTGTGAGTTTGGGATCCTCAGGCTGTGTTTGCATGCTTGGATATCCCCCCTAAAATCTGGTGCAGAGTCTGTGGCTGGGAAAAAGGGGGAATGACTGAGATGGTTTTGGAAGGGACTGATCCTCTGCTGTTGGGGCCAGAGTGAGCTGTGGAGTGGAATCCCTGAAATGCATCTTTGAAAAATGACATTTTTATTTATTCAGTGAGTTCAGTGAGTATTCATTGAGGGGAACACTGATCTGTTTGAAGAAGAGCTGTGAGAGTCTGGTGCTGTGACTCTTGTGTGAGTATCTCCCATCACAGCCATCCCTGCAGTGCAATATCAGTGCAGAGAAACAGAATGGATGTTATCAACTTTCCTGCTGTGGATGCACATGAATATGAAAAAAAAAAAAAAGCTGAAAGTTTGAAGCTTAATCTGCAGTGTTCTTTGTTACTGTCCCATCCTTTACCATCCCTTTTTGCCCATTCCTCCAATTCATAATTAAAAGGGAGGAAAAAATAGGAGGAGAAGGAAGAAAAAAAAAAAAGAAATCTTTCCAAGACTTTTGGCTCTAATTAGATTTTCATTAAGGTTTTATAAAATCTATTACACAAATCCTCATAAGAAATGAGAGCACAGTTCATGGAGATGATTAACAAATTGGCTTAATGAACTTATCTTGAACCTCTCAGACCCACTGCAGAGTTCTGGTCCCTTGCAGTGTTGGAAGGAAACACACCCAGAGTGTCAGGATGTGTCTGCTCAGCTCTGAGCAGGGTGAGGAGGAAAATGAGACCAGATGGGCCCAGCTGTGCCCGTCCTTTTTGGGAGAGCACAGGCACAGGAACCTGAGCTGAGAGCACAGGCACACACAGCTGAGAGCACAGGCACACACAGCTGAGCTGAGAGCACAGGCACACACAGCTGAGAGCACAGGCACACACAGCTGAGCTGAGAGCACAGGCACACACAGCTGAGAGCACAGGCACACACAGCTGAGCTGAGAGCACAGGCACACACAGCTGAGCTGAGAGCACAGGCACACACAGCTGAGAGCACAGGCACACACAGCTGAGCTGAGAGCACAGGCACACACAGCTGAGAGCACAGGCACACACAGGCACAGCCACCTGAGCTGTCTGCTCTGACAGCTGCAGCAGGAAAGGCTCCAGAGCCAGGCTCAGGGCATGGGGCTGTGGCAGCTGAAGGCAGATTTACCTCCTGCACTCCCTGGGGCTGTGCCTGGAACCAGGAGTGCCTGAGCCTTACCTCTGTTTGCCTGGGGAGGGAAGGGACAGCAGCCCCTGGCCCCGTTTGTTTGCACTGCTGGAAATCCCAGCACTCTGATCCCATAGTGACCTGCTCAAGGGCTGCCAGCAGACACCCCAAACAAGATTAGAACTGCCAAAACAGAGGGTACTTCCAAAAATTATGTCTGAGAGTGGAATTAAGAAATTGGTTTAACTTCCACACCTCTAGGATGGTGAGATGGTAATTCCTAAAACTCCTCTACGGTTTATTCAGTGATATATATATATATATATATAATCTCAAAACATTTTGTAAAAATACCCATTTCTTGATGTTAAGCAGGTACAGGTGGGAAAGGTCTCCTAACCAGATTTTGTTTGAGATGGTGTGCTTGGTTTCAGACTGTTCTGGGATATTTAGGTTTGAATATAACCATGTGAGGTCTAAAACCACAGGTGAAAGCAAACTTACAATCAGGAGTTTGGTCCTGTGTCATCATGAGAAAAGCCCATCAAAATTATGCTCTTTAAGGAATATTATTGAAATATAATGGTTCCAGACAGGTTTACCAGATCCACTGGGACAAATAACTCCTGATGGAAGTTCTGGCAGCCATGGCCCTGCTCTCCCTTCCTTCTTGCATTGTCTCTGCCTTCTGCCCTTGCTGGTAGTGCAAAGAGAGCTGTTGTACAAATCAGGGAGGTGCCTGACTGGTTATGGTTTTTGATGGGTTATTTTCTACTGGACCATTCCCATCCTGGATCTCTGAGTGTGCTGTTTGCCCCAGCACAGCCCCAGTGAGGGAGATGGGAAGGTGTGGCTGAGGAGAGCCCGAGCCCTGGCACCCCTTAGCTCTGCTCTTGAATGTCCACCTCACTCAGCTGCTCCAGCCTGAGATTAAAACTGAGCTCTTTTTCCTTACTGGGAGGGAGTAAACACCACAGCCCCTCTTTCTGGCTCTGTTCCTAACTCAGCTGTATGGGATGTGCATGGTGCCCCTCTCCCTTCCATCTGTGCAGGACTCGAGCTGCAGCTCCTGTGCCGTTCCCCAAGTGCTGCCTGAGCGGGAATTCAGCGGCAAAGCAGCACAGAGCGGGCATTGCAGCTTGTCCTCATTGCTGCTGCCTCTTCCAAGCCTAAAGCATCTCCTTTTCACTCGTTGGAGAGGTTATCAAACACTTGGAAGAAGCAGAAGTTCTGGAAACCCAAGGTTTGGAAGTGAGGCAGCAGCTGGTTGTGCCCTTCAATCCCCAGCGGCGGTGCGTGAATCCGCGTCCAACACTTGTCAACAACACAACATGTCCCAGCCCCTCCTGGGCATTGTGCTCCAGCCCTCAGCTCAGAATTCATCTGGGACTTGGAGCTGGGATCTGCTCACTTTTGCCAACACTTATCTCAGGATACAGCAGCGTTCAAATAATGTACAGCATCTCCTCTCCAATCAGGGCTGCAGCAGATAAGCTTGGATATAAGTATTTTGCCAACTCTAAGTACATATTGGGAAAAGTCTTTTATCTTCTTAATATCAAGGTTAAAAAACTACTCTGCAGCCTTACAAGTTATTTGAAAGTTAGGTCTTAAAGGTTAAGAATTAGAAAAATCTTGGCTTGCCCTTGTAACCTTGAGCCACTTTGTGCACACACACTATTTTACAATTATTTTAATTGCAGAATAGCGATCCCAGCTTCACATCCTGCAGTTCATAAAGGTTAAGGAGTTGCACCTGAGGGCAACAGCTATGTCACATCGAGGCTTCTTGCAATGTGTCTCTGCTGGAAACAAATATGCCTTGCTGTTAAAAGGAGAATTTGTTAGTCAAATAAACTGGGACTGTGCTGGTGCCACCCGTGTCTGGTCTCACAGTAACCTTAAATGTACATGAAGAAATGTCCCTTTAGTGTTCACTCGACTTTGGAATTTCCTATTCAGCTTCTCTGCAGTTCGTTATTCATTTATTAAGGGGGAGGATGAGGGTGAATTACTGGAACAGGGGATGATGCAGAGCTGCAGTTGTGGGCTGGTTTGGGGGTTATTTTCCTGCTGCAGGAAGTGCTGGGACCCCACTGAGGGCACACAGAGGGTTGAGCTCACAGTGGGGCCCTGCAGCTCTCTAAATTTTGATGCAAAAGAAACTTTGTTCCCATAAGGAATTGAGCATCTTATTGCAGAGGATCAAGCCAAAAGTTGGAAGAATGTTGGTGCTGGGTTCATGTACCTTAAATGAACTGTCCTGAGCACTGGAGAAGTTGGAAATTTGGAATACAGGCCAAATCCTGTGTATCAGGACAGGATATCAGTTAAAGACTATCAGTTAAACTGGAGTAAAGAAATTGTGGCCCCCTGTTCCCACTGCAATCAGCCTCCAAATCCTGAGTGAATTCAGGAGGATGAAGATTTGGCCAGTAACTCCTCTTCTGCAGACAGGACCAGAACTGCACTGATAAATCTGAAACTATATATTTACTGGTGCTATTTTTAGTTTTGATAGGAGGACATGAAAATTAGCATTTAATATTTGCAGCAGTTTTTTGACATTCTATACCTTGACAGCAAGGACTTTTACTTGTAAATGGTAATTCCAAATATCAGGAAGCAGATGTTTCTTGAGGGAAAAAAGCCCCAAACCGTGACAGTAGATGCAGTTAGATATGTAAATAAATACAAAATATAGGGCAGGCTTGGTTTTTTAGGAGGTTTCTGCTTTTTTGGTGGGGAAAAGATGACCTTTAAGATGGTATATATTTGTGTTTTACCTAATAACAATTTTTAATTTTATTGTATATTTTGATCTCTAGTCACCAAATTGTTCCTTAGCAATAAACAGCTCTTTGAAACTGTTCTCAGAGGAAATATACAGGAAATTCTATTGCCTGTTTGGTGATGTTTACTTGAAACGACTTAGTAATTAAAAGCAGAGCAAGTTGGGACAACTATTGTATTTATTGACTATTAGGATTTTTAAGCTGGGTAGTTGAATGATCCATCTTAGATCTATTTTTACACAACTGCATCTCACTGTTCATACACATGACATTAAATGATTGATGTATTTTCTCTCTTTTTTTTTTTCTCCCACTTCTGTGAACTGCATTATTTTTGGGGATGTTTCCAGCCTAATTTATTAAATCTCTCTGTGTGTATTTGTTTCTCTCTTTCTTCATTCAGACATAGTTATTAAATTCAAGTTCAATTCAAGTTACTGAGAACTAGTGGATGGAGTAAGGCCCTGCAATCCAAGGAGGTTTTGCTGATGGAAGTGCTGGATGTCAGTTTAAGGTGGTTTATTGCACAGGCTCCACAGTACAAGTTGGATTTTCATTCTCCTCCTGACTTGGCTTTCCCACGGCAGCAGCTGGGATGCAGTGGCCTGGGAGGCACTGGAAACCCTTCCAGCTGCTCTGGCTCTGGGCACAGGGGATGGCACTGACTGAAAATCCCCCGAGCCCGAGGAGCTCAGGGCTGCCCTGTGCCTGCTGCTGCCCCAGCCACGGTGGCACTGGAGCTGTGTTTAGTTGGTTTTTAAGTCTCTTGTATTCCCCTTTTCAACCCAATGGCATAAGCTATTAACATCTGTTCAGTTTTATAAACATAGCAACAGTGTCTTTTTTTTTTTTTTTAAATAAAGATTGATTCATCTCTGGCTTTTGGCTGTGGTGGCATGAGGTTCTTAACTTGTCAAGCAGTGAGCAAAGACATTCATTTTTTCTGTTCTCCCCTCCCTCAATTATATATTCTCAGCTTATAAAACCCATTTTGATTAATGTATCTACAGTTTCCAGGGCTCTCTGTAGAGCCTGTACTGGTTCAGCACACTTTTTTGGCAGTTCTTCTTGGCACAACTTCTATGACTTTCATGCTACAAAAGAAAAAAAATACAAAAAAAGGGAGAGAAAAAGAAGAATCGTCTGACTTTGGGTTCATAAATGAAGATGTCAAAACTCTCCTCAGCCTCACTGTTGCAACGTCAGCCATCAGAGGTTTTATCCAAGAAGTTTCCTCTGTTTAGATCCTTCCAACAGAGAATTGTTATCAATGTATTTTGTGTGAAATTCCATCCTGGACTGTCCCATCCTCAACAACAAAACCAAAAGCAGGATTGCTCCTGCTGCCTTGGGGAATTAACACCCGCAGTGCTCCATGACAAGCACAAATCCCAGCCAGGGCTATGGATCTTTACATACAAATTTTAAAATGGCATTTTCTTTGGGGCCCTACTAACAGAAACTGGTACATTTTCCTAAAAGCGATTAAAATTACTGAATTTCAACCTTACAGAGTATGTTTCTTAGTGATTTATGTACTGTACCTTCACAGTGAATGTACAGTTCTGAAGGTAAAATGAATAATTTGTAACTCTAAATAGAGACAATATTTAGTGTTTAAAGCTTCTTCATGATTTTTTTAAACACTTCTCTTCAAAGAAGCTTTTTAAAACATGAGGGAAGGCTGAGAGGAGCACTTTAAACAACTTTTCTAATCATGTTTCTGATTTTGAAGCTTTACTTCAACATGTTAGACAACGACCAGGAGTGGGCTGAGGGATGCAAGTGTCTGAAGCTGGCGTGTGCTCAGTCGCTTACACCAGGGATTTCCCCTGGCCTGATTCTGGCATTCCCCACACTCTGATGATTTTTTTTCCTTCCTTTTTGAAAATTTCAAATTAATTTTCAACAAAAAATGGCATCTGAGCGGCTGGTGTGCTTCAGGTGGTGGTGAAATGGCAGCAGCGTTAGAATGGCCTGGCTGTGCTGCAGCCCAGTGGAACCAGCACCCACCAAGCTCTCCATGTGCAGGTGGTGATCAAATTGCTTTTTCTGGATTTCAAGCAGGGATGGGTTAAAATGTGAGACAGGCTCTGCTTGCTGATGTTTATCCCCTTTGCCTTACATTTTGTTCTGTTTTGGTGTAAGGATTTCATTCTCTGGAAGGTCAGGAGGGAATGCTTCAAAGTCCAAGACGCTGCCTTGCCATATCCCTCGACTCTGGAACAGCTCCTGGTGTCCTCTCTGTCTGCCTTTCCCTGTTTAATGCCAGCTGGGCTTGACTTCCAGCCTTGCTGGAGCAATAACCTCAGTTTGGAGCCAGAGAGCAGCAGCTCTAGTTCTAAAAGACCAGGGTGTTTTTTCAATTAAAATTGCTTATTTGTATTTGGGAAGCTTCTGAGATAGAGATGCTGTGATGTACTCATACTTGGTTTAAAAAAAATAACCAAAACCCAACAAAGCAAACCAGCTTTTAAAATCAAAATCAAAATTCTTTGTGTAAGAAACTCAGGGAATTCAGTGGAGCTGCTCCCATGGAATTTGCTCACAATGTAGGGCTCAAATGGCATTTGGGCAGTTGCTACATCTGATTTCAAACTTCTGGTATGCAGATTTTCCCCCATCAGTCAGGGGGCATGAAGGTTCCTCCTCTCCAGTCCTACTTGGTCTTTATTTCCATGATAACAGAGGCAGTGGTTGCCTGCTAATTTCATGTGTTAGGCTTTTTGCCACAAGAAATTTCAGTGTATTTAATCTGATAAATAACTAGATGTTGCTCATGATATTTCGAAAGCTAAAACAGAACAAATTGGAATTTGTGAAGTTGCATTTGCAAAGTCCGAGAGTTTTCTCAAGGTGAATCAAGGCTCAGAGATTTAATGCCCTTCAGCCAGCTGCCCATGGAGCTGATTCCTAAAATGGTGCTAGTGACTGTGGCAACTTAGACACAAAAAAAGGTAAACCAAGTTTTAGTACTTCCTTCAGTTGTCTCTTGCTTTAAACCAGAAAACTAATTGTAACAATATTCTCCTGTTTTAATTGTGACTGTGGATGACTGATGGCAAACATGTAATTAACTGATGCAGGAGTTGACATAAGACAGTTGACACCAATTTTTTATACATTATTATATGAAGACATGTAGTGAAGCAATTAGTCCTTCATTAGTTCGGAGTTATTTCAAAAGCTTTGAAATACTTCTGTGGTTAATTTTTAATCATCAAGGAAATGTATCTTCTAATGGTGTTAACTTCAGGGACTGAAATTAAACGTGCTCCCCTGAGACTCACTGCAATAAGATGAACGTCCTGCACAGCTGCTGGCCCACAGAAGCTTTGGGAGGCTTTTGGGGCTCAGCAGGGCTGAGGCTCTGAAGATTTTCCTTGTTTTTCCCAGCTCTTGGTGCTTGCAGAGTGCCAGGGATGCTGTGCTCCTGCACCCCTGATCTTGGCCGATGCTTTTGGCTCTTCAGCTGGTGCAGCCAAGAGCTGCAAGCCAGGCTTAGGTGTTCCTGTTCCATTTCTTGGGTGTTTCACTCCTCCCTTCCCTCTCACAGCTAAAACAGAACTGAAATGCCACCTGGTGAGGACAAGCAGCTGCTGAGCCACGGGACAGGGGATTTAGTTCAGGTTTCCTTTTGGATTCCTTTTGTATACAATTTGTTTTCCTGTTCTCACCTGACATTGTGATAAACCTTTTATGAACTTTGACATCTTTCCATCTACTTGAAAACTTTTTTTTTATTGTTTTGTTTAAGGAATTCCTGAAAATATTATCTTGGGGTCTCACTGGCAATTTGTCACCTTCTTTCCTCTTAGAAAATCTCTCCTTGGCTGGCTGGAAGCGATATACAGAATAGGTGTGCATTGCAGTGTGCCATGTGGGGGATCCTCCTTCTATGCACAGTCTTTAAAAAGAATCCTTTATAGCTTACAATTATGTTGTGAAATTATAGATAGCTTATATAAAAAGTGGGAAACTGAGCTGTCAAAGGCTGAATGGGTCTCTGAGCAGACTGGTCTAGTGGAAGTCCATGGCAGGGTTGGAATGAGATGATCTCATGGTAAGGTCCTTCCAACCCAAACCACTCTGGTTCTAATGAAATAAAACCATGCAGGAGAAAGAACCTGTTGTGTAAAAGCTGGAAAACTACTTCCCAAATGCAGATGTCCTGTAAAATGTTTTGTTCATAAATTTTTGCAGATTTCTGAATAAGAACTGCAAAGCTGTTCTGGAATAAAGGCCAGTTCTGTTGATGTGAGCATGCCTGAAGTCTGGATAGGATGGCCTTTTTGTACATGTTGCAAAAAATCCTTTTCAATGCACTACAAGTATTAAAGCTGTGTTAGGTTGTCAGCTAAAAAAATTAAAGCATTCTGAATTCAGTAAGGAAAAGTTATAACACCTGGGCCTTTGAAACAGACATGGTACTTTTTTTTTTTTTAAATAATTTTAGTAGTAATAATTTGTAATTAATCTTTCATTATTATTTACCTAATGCTGCTGGGAGAGGAGTATTTAATTTCCCCCACGATGTTTCAAGGTGCTCCTTTTCCTACCAATCTCCCTAAAATGCATTTTTGGGTATGCTGAAACAAGGACTGTCACATCAGCTCCTTTCATCTCGGTGCCCATCAGTCCCTGGTGTCCCCAGGATGACTGTGGCACGCAGATTTGGCAATGCAGCACTCAGGTGTTCAGAGGCAGCCTCTGAGGGGATGCTGGTTCTGAGGGTGTGCTTCCACCTTCCTCTGTCAGGCAGAAATAAAACTCAGTGGAGGTAGCTGTGCCCAACACGTGTGAGCAGCACAAGTAATTATTTTTCCTGATGCATTTGTACTTTTGGGACACACTTCCAGCTGCACTTGGTGGGAAGGGAGTGAGGGAAAAAAGGGGATCATATTGGTCACAGTTTCAGCTGCACAGGACTCCCTTCCCATAGGTAATTTTCTGCTCTGAACAGAGGACATCTTCTGAGGTACACAGGGAGGAGAAGAGGTTGAGGATGTTCATGGGGGACTGGAGGCTCAAAGGTAGAAAATGTTATCAGGCTTTTTGTGTTTTTTAAATGTTTTCCACACATTTTAAGGAAGTTTTAAAACAGGTTTAGGAGAACTTCTACTGGTATCAGGTGGTTTGACAGTTTATTTGTTGTTGGATGGCAAATTGTAGTAAATAGTAGTGGAGAGAAGTAGAATTTGTGTGAAAATGAGGGAAAACAGGCCTAAAGCAGCACTATACATAAAAAAAAAAAAGATGGGAAACCACCAAACCAAACCAAAAAAAAAGGTGAAGAGAAGGAAGAAGACAACAAACAAGAAGGGGAAGGGGAAAGGGAAGGGGAAGGGGAAGAGGAAGAGGAAGAAAGGCTGGCCTCAGTTATTTGTGCTCTGAAGTCTCCAGGAGCTCAGTGTCCCTTCTAAGGACCAAATCCTGTTTCCATGTGAGAGAAACATTTTCAGGCTTCAGGCTCCTGGCTGTGTTCCAGGATCACAGAATCATTTAAATTAGAAAAAACCTTGGAGCCCCTGGAGTCCCAGCTGTGCCCCATGCCCACCCTGTCCCCAGCCCAGAGCACTCAGTGCCACCTCCAGCCCTTCCTGGGACACCTCCAGGGATGGGCACTCCAAACCTCCCTGGGCAGTTCATTCCAACATGGAATTGCTGTTCCTAGGAAGAAATTCTTCCCAATGTCCAAGCTCCCCCTGCCCCAGAGCAGTTTAGGTTTGAGTTGCAGGTGAGGCTGTGTGGTACTGCAGGTCTGTGCTCCAGGACGAGCTGCTGGCTGTGGAACACCGTGCTGCAGAAGCCTCCCACAGGCCTCTCCCTCTGCATGAAGGCTAAATGAGAATTTTGGAGAGGAAAATAATATTTTTCTTTTAATTTTCTTTTATTTTTTTCCCCTCCTCCTGTTGTCCCAGCCATCTGCATCCTCTAACAAAAGCTGAGGGAAAAATGCAGCATAAAGCGCTTAGGCCTGGGAAAGCAGCCTTTAGCAGGGATGGCCTTCTCACTCTTTTTTCCCAGGGAAAAGTGAGTGGAATTGGAAGGAATTCTCCAAGGAATTCTCCAAGGAATTATCTGTTAGCTCGCAAAGGAACCTTTTTTACTCTGCTGTGAAAAAACAAGTGGTGCTGGTCTGTGCCTGTCATGTGTCCCAGCAGCAAGAGAGGTCCCAGTGGATCCAGCTGGGGCAGGTTGGTTTGCAGCACACAAATATCTCAGACTCATTCTCACTCTTGAGCAAGTCAATAGAGGAGAGAGAAATAATTCTGGGAAACTGATGAGCAGTGCCTGTGTTTTTTAATTTATCAAGCAGGTGGAGAAAAGGAAGAATGCAGGATGTTTTACCCTTGGGTGACACACAAGGTTGCTGATGACACAGGCATTATTCTCCCTGTATGCTGATAACTCAGGAGTTGACAAAGTTGAGCGTTGTATTTCACAAGATATTTTAAGCATTACAGACTTGACGCTATGGAAATGGAAAAATGTCAGTCACGCTGGTATTAGAGCAGGAAAAAAAGAATGATAAGTACTGAGTTTGTCACTTAATATTACTTAACAGCAAATACTGAAGGTTGTTCCATTTCCAGTGCTTCTTTTTTTCTGAGTATTTAAAGTTATTCTTTAATATCAGAAATAAACCAGCAGTGGTTGTCTCTGCTCTCCAATCCATCCCCCTGTCCTGGGTAATGCCAGGTGACTGCACAGTGTCAAAGAGGAATGTTCAATAATTCAATAGTGTGAATTTCCTAATTTGATCCTTTACATTGAACTTCTCTGCTGTGTTTTGTGCTGAGAAGGGTCCATGAAGTTTTTGATTTGTAGCACTGACTGACATGGCCCAGCTTGGCCATAGTGAGGCACAGCTGGACTAAGGTTAATGTTAATTTGAGCAGAACCCTTTGGTGGCTTCTTAAAACCCTCAGGGTGGTGGCATCCACAGACCTTATTGAAGCAGACCTCAGAAATGCTGACTGATCAATGGAATCTCAACTTTGACTTTTCTTTTTCAACATTTTTAATAGTTTGAAAAAAATTTCTTAATTTTGTATATTTTCACTTTGATTATATATAGCTGGTTATTTTAAATATTTTTTAAAATTCTATTCTATAAGAATAATTTTATTACTGGCCATACTGGGCTGTATTAATACTTGTAAAAGAAAATTGGTGGATAATCTTTTAAACAAAAAATAGAAATTCCTGTCTGTTGGAAGTAGATATTTTCCTTTTCTTCTTCAAATATAATTTGTGGCCAGACTTTTGTGCTTTGCTCTTTAGATGGAGGGGTGCAGGAGAATTCTTCTCTTGTGGTGCAAAGAACACTTGGTTTTGATGCATTGAGGAATTAATTGGAGACTCAGTTAATGGTCATTTATTGGCAATGATCAATAGGATCCTGCAGAGGTGAATATGGAGCCCATTTTATGGAACTTTAATGCACTCTGAGTGCACCCTGTGCTCCTTTTGGCCTCAGAATAAATTGAGTTTTTCCCTGTGATGATTGAAACACAAGTTTATGAGAACTTTAAAGTAGAATTATAGAATTTTTTTCCTTGATGTTGAGTAACAGAAACTACTGAAATGTCTGGAGTTCTAAGCAAGAGGAATGGAAGTAGACCACAGAAAATGAAAATAGATTAAATTGAGACTCCATGGAAATCATCCTCCCCGCTTTGTGCCCTTTCAGAATGGATCCTTTCTTCCAGTGCAGTTGTTTAGGGTCACTAAACTTCTGTAGTTTTTTGCTTTTCCTGAGAGGCTTCCATGAAGTTTTCTCTTTGCTGTGCCCATGGAGCAGGGTCCCTAAAGCATTCCATGATCCTGTGCTAGGTATAAAATCAATAATGCAGCTGGCAACTGTTCTGTTTGCACCATATATACAGAATAGAAATAATTCAGTGGGTTTTGCACCATCAAAATTCCATTCCTTATTTTTTGAGGAATGAACACTGAATAACTTGCAATATACCTCATGTCCTGCTGAAATGGAGTCCATGGGAAGGGCTTGCAGAATTCCTTCCTCCTGGAGAAACTGCAGTCCTTTTTCACCTGGGTTTGTTGCTGGCTTTGCCGCCTGGCTGCAGATCAGTGGGACCTGGGGTGCTCTCAGAATTCCCTTTGAGTGGATGCTAGCAGGAAAAGCACGTGGAATTCGTTGGAAGTGACACAAGCACTGCCCAGCAGGCACTGCAGCCCAGGGCTGCAGACCACACCAGGTGTGTGTCAGGAAAACTGCAAAGAGGCCCAGGAGATTACTGAAAAATTGATTGAAAATTGGCAGGCAGGCACAGCAGCCACTGCTGCAGTCTATGATTTGTTTATGTTTACCTAATCATAATTTAATCTTTCTGCTGTTGACACTTAATGCTAAACCAGTTTCCTGAAATCATCAATTCCCAGTGTTTTGAAGAAGATTCCAAGAGATTAAGTGATAGCAGCAGTCAGAGGAAACATAACTGGGCTCTACCACACACCCCAGATTTTGGAGCAGAGTTGTCACATGCAAGATGTTAATTAATAATTTAAATTAAAATGCTGCTTTGTCTTCAAAAAGGATCTCAAGATTTCTGAAAAAAATAAATATTGGCTCCTAAATCCATTTTCTAGTTTTCATTTCCCTTTGTTACCCTGGTTTAGAGGTTTCCTTGAGGCTTGCTTGGCTGCTGGAATACAGAAGCACATGTTTGTGCTTCTATGCATCTGACTTCTCATTTCTATAAGATGAAATATTTTCCTAATGAGATTTCTATTCTGCCAGCTGTAGTGTGTCCCAAGGAGAATGCCAAAGGAATGAGTCTGGGGAGACTAACCCTGTTCTGTAAATAGAACAGGAAAGACAGGCTATTGGAGATTCTGCTCTCTCTTAAAGGAAATAAATAAAGGTGAGGGAAGCAAGAAAGGATTTGTCTCTTGCTACTAAATTCAGGTTTTCCCTTCTGGCTTTCAAAAATCTAAGACTTTAATTTACTGCCCTTGTGATAATTTCAGCTCTGTGCTGAAACAAAGATGTTAAATTTTGACAGGAAGAATATATCTTTTTCCAAAGATATTTGAAGAAGAGTGAAGGACCAAGAAAAGAAGAAATCCCAAATTAGCAAATCTTAGTAATACACATTCTTCAGCATTAATTCCCTGGGAATCAAAATGAAGATTAATATCAGCTGTTACTTCTGGCTTACCCAGCTTCCAGCTCACTTATATTCCCAAATACTGAGTGTTCTGAGCTTTTACAGGTGCCTGTGGCTATTAAGTGCAGGGTGAACAGCACGTGAGCAGTGATGGAACCACTCTTTTAAATTGTTGCCTATATCCACTACATGAGAAGCT
Organism: Hypocryptadius cinnamomeus; assembly: GCA_013400635.1. Classification (NCBI taxonomy): domain Eukaryota; kingdom Metazoa; phylum Chordata; class Aves; order Passeriformes; family Zosteropidae; genus Hypocryptadius; species Hypocryptadius cinnamomeus. The sequence goes on along the minus strand of VYZP01078373.1, from coordinate 66,410 downwards.
TTTTTCTTGTAAGTGTGTGAATGATGCTACACCAGTTGAGAGGACACCTGCTGCCTGCAGGATGTTTGGATACATCACAAGGATTTCTGTTCTGCACTGGTTTGTTTCCATGGACTGGTGCCTAACTTGAAAATTCAAGCTCAGTATTTGCAAACAGCGCTGGGAAGTTTTCATCATTTATGTCTCCAGTGGCAAAAATAACTTGGAAGGGATGGGTGATGGCTTGAATTTGGTTAATTGCTTTATTAAAGGAGGAGCTGCTTTCTGAAAGGCTTGCCCAGGAATGTTTGCTGAGTGTACAGATAATATACCTACTGATAAAGTTCTGTTCATCTGAGGGCTGAACAGAACCCACTGTCCTGCTTTACTACCTTTGACCTGTATTCCTCTCAAGGTTCCAATATTTGCTGTGCAAAGCATAAATTAGTGCATGTGGCCCTCTGGCCCGACTGAGCTGTCCCAGCTCCAGCCCCACGCTGGCAGCTCTGCTCCCCCTGTCCAGCAGTGGGAGAGTGCTCAGGAGCAGATCTGGAGCACAGTGCACAGGATGTCTCCATGCCAATATTCGTGGGGTTTGCTTGTTTTCAGCAAGGGCTGCTCGGAATTATGACTGGAATGATGTACAGTTCTAGGTGTCTGGAAGAAGAAAGCACTCCCAGCCGGGAATCAAGAAAACATGAGCTAAATATAGTTCAATTTAATGTGTGACTGAGGAAGGGAGCGTGGCCAGGGCTGGGTGGCAGAAGCAGAGTGCCAGCTGTGTCTGTGGGGTGCTGAGAGGTGGGGAATGGAGTTGCTCCACTTGTGGAGAGCCAGGAATTGGCTCTTTTCCTCTGGAGCTAGCAGAAATCACTCCTCCAACCCTGCATCCCATGTCTCATCTCCGTACCAGAGGCTGAAGGTGTGAGGTGTCACCTCAGGTGTCCCACCTGTGGCACAGGCTGTGCAACTGTGCTGTACCCAAGGAGGCTGAAAACTCTGAGTTGTGTTTTGGTACTGACGAGAAAAAAAAGAAAAAAGAGGAGAGCAGGGAGATGGAATCTAATTCTAAAGTAATAAAAGTTGTCCAAACCTGCTGCAGTGGAAGGATAAGATGTTCCTCTCTCTGTTACTCAGCACTCCTCCTGGCTCTGGCAGGACAGTGTTTGTCCTGCTGCCACCAACAACTGGACTGGACTCTGGACTTGACTCTGTGTCTGCAGGATCCCCAGGAATTCTGGGAATAGAGAGCCTGCTGTGCTGGTTTATTATGGACAGATCCAGACTGTCAGGCTACTCTGAGAGTGAGATAAATGCTGCACAGATTTATTCCTTGTTTGCACACCTCCCTGGAAAGTCCTGGACACAGATGTGGGGAATGGAGTCTTCCTCAAGTTTGATCTGTTTGCATGATTAAGAGACATTTGTGTCAAGAATCAAAAAATCAAGCTGCAGTTGGTGTGAATTCAGGTTAAATCATCCTGCTGATGACATCAGAGGTTTGCATCATGCCCATATACGTGGAAAACATGGAATTTGCTTTTAAATACATAAGTAATGTGGATTAGTCACTGTGGTAGCACGGGATCCAGAGCATATTTGGCTGCAGTGAAAGTGCTGGGGAAGGAGAGCCATGCACTGCAAAAAGGGAGAGAGCAAAGGGGAGTGAGAAACAAGTGCCTAAATGTGGATTTTTTTCTTGGTTATAGCTCATACATTGGATAATCTGTTGCCCTTAAATGTCTTAAGTACTGGAGTTACATGGAAATTCCTTGTGGAAATGAAAATTGTCCAGTACAAAGGACTTTGGTGGTTTGGGTGTGTTTGGTTTTGTCTTTTTTTTTCTTTGGCCTGAAAATTAGCTGAATGCTAAACTGGATAGAAAATGAATTTTTCCTACTGCATAATGATAAAACATCTGAAATAGAAAACTTGTCTAAATATGAGATGTTCAGGTGTCCACATAAATGGTTTTTGTTCTTTCGGTTTGAATGATGTTTCTTAGTTATTGCCATGGATTGGTTTCTCTCATTTAATGGTGCAGTGTCTCACTGGTTTTTACACTGACTAAAAAAAATTACAGCTAGATTAGGCAGTCTTTAATCTTCAGTAATTAAATTATGATTTGATTTCACAACAAAAGATGTGTAGATGTCTCCTAGAATAGATTGATAATGAATATCTGAATACTTAACACTAAGAACACATTGGGCTTTTTCCTTTGAAAGATAAGAAAAGAGTATAGGTTACTGTAAAAGGGAATTTAAATGAGGGTAGTCTGTTCACACTAAAGCAATTTCAAGAACAGTTTAATGACTAAAAGTATTTAACATACTTAAATTCATATATTGAAGAATGGCAAATGAGTATGATTTCATTTATTGTGTAGAGTTGATTTAGTTGTGCTAAATGGACAAAAGGCAAGTTCCATTGAGATTAAAACAGGTCTGAGTTGAAAAGGAGTAAGGTGTGAGAAACAAGCTGGGCTGTGCTTTGTGAAGCCACACCCCAGCGTGTCTGCCCCTGAGCAGACTGCTTGTCCCCACATGCCAGGGTTCCATTTTCCTCCTTGGGGTTCCCTTCTCCCCTTCATGTCCCAGGCAGAGTTTTTCTTGCAGAAAACCCCCTGTGTGTACACTGTGTGCCACGGAGCTCTGGAAGCACGCAGTGGAAGTGGAGCCTGTGCGAGCACACCTGCCCAAGGCAGGACATTCACTCGCTGTGCTGGTCCCTCTCTGCTTGAGGAGAAGAGGAACCCTGGCAGGACCCCAAGGCCAAGGCCAGGCTCTTTCAACACCCACAGCAGCACATCTGAGAGTGGAATCCATGGGAGCAAAGGGCAGGCTAAGCCAGCCTGCCCTTTGAGGAGTGACTGCTAGGGCTGAAGCGAGCAGGGAGAGTTTCTACACTAAATTTAAGATGTGAGAGCTGGAGGGAGTGACAAGAAAGATTTCCCTCTGTGCAGCAGGACTGTGAGCAAAACAGAAGGTTATTTTTCCAGGCATGTCTTCAAGCAGATTGGGTCAAAATACTCGTTGGTGTAAGGCCATTAGACTACAGAAGAGTTACCCTGGGTTAAACTCATCCTCAGTGTGTCTGAGGCAGGGGAGGGAGTCTAGCTTTGAAGAAAGCAAGCTAGAGATTTATTCTCTTTTAAGTATCTCCTCCTACACTGTTGTACCTTTTTCTCTGCCTTAAAACTTTTCGCCAGCAAGCCCCTGGTTTTGACAACCATCTGTCAGCCCCGGGAGATAAAAGAGCAGAATTGCTGAAGGCTTCACCGAGGAGCGCTGTGCAAAGCCTGAAAAGAATTGTCCATTTTTAAGCTGCCCTACATTTAATTATATGGTTGGAGCTTTTAAGTGAGCACTGGGATTTGAGATGGGATGAAGCCTGCAATTTCTGTAATAGCTCTGAGGACGTGAGTGCTGTGACCTCCTGTTTATTCAGGATTGATGTTGTGTGCCTGGCACTGCCCAACTGCACAGGCTCACACAGCAGAATGCACAACGACACAAAAGGCATGAGTTGACAGCTTGAGATAAGCTTAAACCCTTTGCAAATGTAGTAATTATAATATATGTGCTAATAAGAGTGCCTAGAGCTTTTATTTCATACTCTGGTTGTTGCTGCAGCACAGCTGAGTGAGGGTTGTTAACATGCTGTGAGCTTTGGACACTGGTCAGTTGTTGCTGAAACAGCCCCAAACACCCAAAATGGTTCAGGAGCTGAGTTAGTTACTGGAATTGCTCAGTCCAGGGAGGCCTGAAATGAGGACTCTATTCCAGATTAATATCAGGATAAATGAGGCTCTTTGGCAACACTGGAGTTTGCTGAAATGACATCTTTTCTTGTAAAGACAGTGGCCACTACCTTCAGAGGCTGAACTAATTTAATACTTGAATGCACTGAAGGAATAAGATTCTTGACACTACAGAGGCATTGCAGCCTGAGTTCTTTGCCATAGATCTAAATTGTTGTGGAGGTTGCTCGAGGTCCCTGGCATTCTGCATGTCCTGCTCAGGTTTAGAGCAGGGGGTGCTGTGAGGGCCTTTTGCTGTCTCCTGGAGCAGGAGCAGCACCTCCAGCACTGACCCAGGCAGCAGGACGTGAGCAAGACTAAAGCATTTTTAGATGCTTGGAAACTTCCCTTTCCATGTTGACTACATGCATGAATCCCAGATTAAAAATTACCTGGCAGGTACAGAAAGCACTGAAAGCAAAATCTTTTCTCTATTAATAGCATATTTGTGCATTTAATTCTCTTTTCTCCTGCATATCACCATGCCACATGGAGTTGTCAGGCAAAAACAAATGCCTGTTTTCACAAACAGAAATAGTTTTCCAAACCTTTGTGAGTGCTCTCAATATTGTTTGCCTCACTTAACTGGGGAATGAAAAATGCAATGTGAGAGAAAATATGACTGAAATTGGGAAGAGATGTGGAACTTCAGCTTTTTCATTGCCTGATAACAAGTTCAATGCTTCATATCAGCTTCTTGCTGGCACAGGAACTGAATTTGTATTTAAGGACACAGCCAGCTTAAAACATGAAAATTGAAGTTATTTTTCAGTGATCAACCTTTTTTTGAGCAAACCTGTGCACAGAGGAGTTCTCTCAGTTCTGTCAGACCTAGTGGTTGAAAATAACTACTTAGAAAGAAATACTTTAATAATTAAATAGTCAACATTGTTTGGGGTAGGAATAGTGATTACAATAGCATCCTCTCTGTGCCTGGGCCTCTTGCCAATGAGACTCTCACATGAAAATTGATGAGTAAGCAGCAAGTTTAATATTGCAGCTTTCATTGCTTTGCTGGGAGCAGCATCACTACCACTAGAAAATATAGGAGAAATGCATTATTTGCTTGCAATTTATTTATAAAGGGAACAAGTTCAGAATTAGACTTTTTATTTTCTATTTCTGATTTGCCATTATCAAGAATGCATTCTCCACTTTTTGAGGCAAATATGTAGCTGTATGAATAGTATTGAACTTATTTTTCTGATTTGGACTCTATGGACTGTAAGAAGACTATTTTCTATTTCTGTCCTTCAAAATAAAAAGGAGGAAAAGCAGTAACCCCCTGGATACTGATGTGGTGGGCCTCATGGAAGCTTTTGCCCCTGTTTGTGGAAGAGAAATGTTTGTTATGCTGCTGAATGCAGGGGCCACTTCTTTGTTTCCTCACCCCCTTTATAAATGTTTCAATATGACCAGAATCAGCTCTGTAAAATGAGATACTTTCCCAGTTTGTAGGAGTCCCTAAAGATGGTACTGAATCCTCTCTTGAGCTAAAGGGAATGCAGATAATCTTCAGCAACAGTATGATTCCTTTATTCCATCCCTGGGTCCTGCTTTGAGGCAGAATTCCCCCCCTTCACCCGGAGGTCATGCCCTGCCCAGGAGGCAGCAGCATTCCCAATTGCAGGAAGCATGGAGCCAGCTCCTTCAGCACCTGGAGTGGCTGTGCAGCACAGGAGCTGTGGGAAGGTTGGGTAGAAAATCCTTCCTGAGCTCCATTCCCACTACCAGAGGCAGAATCCTGCCTTATGTGCTTGGGCAGAGCGCCCTGTCAGCAGCTGAGAGCTTCTCCAGCATTTAAAAGGGCAAGAAAAACAAGTCCTGATAAAGCAGGATAGCATTTTTGCAGCGGGACAGTGTTCTGTGGTGTTCCAGCCTCAGACCAGGAAAGGAAAACCTCCCTTCAAGGGTTAGATACAGCCTGAAAAACAAAGCAGCACAGCCTGTCCTTGCCTTGCCTGTGGGTGAAACGTGTGATGTTCATCATGAACCTCATCCCCTTTAGAGATACAAACACTGAACTGCTTTGAATCTTCTTTGCTCTGTATGGAAAGTGACAGGTACAGAACAGTTCAGGGTGGTGTGAAGACAAAGCAGATAGGCTAATGTGGAAATTGTACCGGCTGTGACTCAAAATCAGCTGGATTTTACCCCAAAAGGCATTCGTTTCAAGCCCTAGGAATCATTTGTTTAATTTAAGGTGAGCCTGAGAATTCTCCCATAAGCCTTTAGGGTTATTATGTTAATTTGTCCAAGTTCTATTTCCCTATGGTTGTACTTCTAGAATGTCCCACCCCCAAGTGTTACTTGGGTTATTGTTAATTCCCCTGTGTTTCAAGTCTTTGGGTCCTGCCCCTCCTACTGTGCACAGCTTCTCCTTGTTTGTTGTTTTCACCCTTTATTAAAGTTCTTTTCTGGGCAGCTCCAACGTTCCCACTCCTTTTTCTTTTTGCCACCCTGGCCCTGAAGTCAGGGGACCAGGGAGGTTTGTGGCAGCCACCCTCATTGTGACAGGCTGGGGCTGCTGGAAGCACACATGGGAGTTTGTCATCTTCTTCACAGGGAAGCACATGAAGCTTTCACAGAAAGTATTGTGTGCTGCTCCAGCAGATGTCCAAACGTCCATTGTCAGGCTGGAAATAACATCAGGAAAGCAGCATTTTTTCCTGCACTGAGAATGCTGCTTTTAAGAGCATGAGGGAGAAGATGGTGCTGTACTGGGAGGCTTGGGAGGCAACCTGCCAGAATTCCACAGCTGTGGGAGCTTAAAGAGAAGGGAGGAGGGCAAGAGCAGCAAGGTAGGCAAAGGTAGCATGTTTGCCGTAGGGAGGGAGTCTGGAAACAATGTAGAGTATTTTGCCACATGCAGGATCATGAGGAGCCATTGTGCCCTTGCCATCTCCTACCAGAGTGCTCTTTAACCATTAGATCTGCAGCTCAGATTAACCCACCTGTGACACTGCTGTGAAACCACACAAAATGTACCCAAGCCTACACTAAGGGTTGGGTGCTCCTGCTGCAAATAAAATCCCTCCTTCCCTCCCCCTGAGCTTCTCCTCCCTGCTCAGCCCCCAGCACAGCCCATTGCAGGGCTCTCCCCCAGAACGGGCTGTGCTCTGTGTGCCCCTGTTCCCTCCTGTGCTCCCTGCAGGGTGAGCCAAGCACCCACACCCACACCCCCAGATTTCCTGGCTCTTCCAGTGAAGCTGAAGGCCCCTGCAGTATCCAGGGCAGCACGGTGTGAGATCAGAGCCCTGCCATGGACACCAGGCACGTCTGAGTCCATCACTTCATTCCCATATGGGGTTCTCAAAAGCTGCAAGTATGGATTTGTATTCTTACTTCTGTCTGGCCTTAATTTGACATTTAGGAACTCTGATTTTGCAGGAATCATTCCTTAAGCATCATCAGTGCCGCCTCCTTTCCCCTGCTACATGACCAGAGATAATAAATTGGCTCCACTGAGCCATGCTGGACATGGCTGAGGCTTTTTTCTCGAGGGGCATCAGGTACAATTGGCCAGAAATGGGAATAAATCCCTTTGCACCTTCATCTCTGCCTTGAATGAACTCAAAACCTGGGGAAAAACATTAATCTTTGGCATGTGGTGGGGCAGGAAGGGAACTTGAGAGGGGTTAAGCAGTGGGGTGGCACAGGGTCCATTAAGCCTTGACAAGGGGGCCTGTCAGGGGTTTTTCCCTACAAAACTGGGCTGCTTTGTTTAATAATACACTGTGCAAGTGAAGGGGAGATCACTGATGAGGAAGAGAAGGAATAATTGCTGTTGTAATCCTAAAAGAACTTTATGAGGACTTTTATTAAATCCTTATGAATTCCAGTTATAACAGCATCTTTCACAATTTAAATTTTTAATTTCTGAGCTATCTCATTTTGTTTTTTTATCACTGTGGAACACTCCATCTTAAATAAATGCACTGGTTCAGAAATAATATCAGGGGAAGGACCAAAAAAGCAGTACATTTTTTATTCAGACTTCTGCAAAAAACCTCCCACAACATTTATTTGATGATTGAAGCAAGTAAATGAAGTCTTTATTTGCTATTTATTTGCCTTAAATAGCTAAACTTATAATTATTGGTTACCTGTGATGACACAAAGCTACAAACATAACATAAACCAGGGGATGTGCAGTACTGATTTCTGACAAATACCCCTAGGAAAGCATCAATTAACTCAAATGAGGCCATTTTCACTGAAATGTAGATGTGGATAAATAATGCATGGAAACAAAGTCTGTTTGATAAAATTCTCCACAAGGTTATTCCTGGAGCTTGCATTTGTATTGTCTTTATCTGCAGCACACAGGCTGAGCCCGTGCCCATCATGTCCTGCTCTGTCAGGGGGGCAAAAGTCCCTGTGTCACATCACTCTGCTGACAGAAATGGCTGAAACCCACCCAAATTCCAGCAGCTGCTGCACTGGTTCTGCTGCCATCGTGGCTCTTTTGGGGATGCCATAAAAGCAGTGGTGTCCCCTCAAGTCTCCCTGAAATGAGTTCAGTGGCACCACTTCATTGATTCTTGTAGGCAAATCTGTGTCAATAAAAATTAACAGTTCTGTTGTTAAGGTCTCTGGCTGTCACATATTGAGAATTCATTTAGATCTATCCTGAGCATCCTATTCAAACAATGTCATGGTAATATTTGCTTGTTTAAGGGTTTATGTGCATATCAGAGAGGGTATGTGAGGGGGTGTGCAGCTCAGCAGCAGAAATACAATGATGCAAAAATCAGATTTTGCTCCAAAAGTTCATTTTAGTAGGTTACTGCTACCTCTGTAGGGTTCAGCTGAATTTGGAATGAATTTACGGTGGTGGGGTTTGTATGTAATGGAAAATTAAAACCTGCCCAAATGCTTTTTCCTTTGTAATGTGTATGCTCAGGACTTTTTAAAGTCTCTCTCCATTTAAGTCTAAGTCTTCTTGCTCTGGCAGAGGAGGATGGCCCAGTGAAGAGAACAGCCAGGGGCTGTGAGAGCACAGCCAGTGTACCTCAGTGCTGGTGGTGTTCTCAGCCCCGTCCTTGCCTTGGGAGCAGTGCAGATATCCCATGGCAGAGAGGATGCTGCTGCCTGGGGGATCCTGTGCTCCACAAGTTTGTCCAGATGTGCTTTTCCTTCCTTCCCACTCCTTCAGCTGGCACTTAGAATGACTGTATTTTGTTGCTCACAGGGATTTTTGCACATGGTTTCTGCAGCAGTACCAGGGCAGTTCTCTGCATTCTGGAGGGTGATAAATTGGTGTTTGTGGATGTCAGAGGTTGTGCTGTGTGATTTGCCCTTCCTGCTTGGGCTGGCCATGAGTGGGAGCAGTTGAGGGCTTTGTCTCACTCACTGTGGGTGCCTGTGTCCCATGGAGAAGGTGTTCTTCATGCAGGAGAAATGTCAGAAATGAAGATGGTTTCAGTCACTGCCAGCCTCAGTCCCACCCATGATCTCAGTTGTGCCTACAGTGTTTTTTGCAGGAGGAATTGTTTTCCTGGCTTTGTGTGCTGCCCCGCTCTCAGGGAATATGAGAAACAGGAGAAGTAAGATTTTTCTGGTAAAAATCATCCCCTGCAACAGAATTATTTGTGTAGTTCAGACATTCTGATACAGGTTTTTGTGGTTTAATAGATAAACCAGCACCTTTTCTGTTTGCAGTTTGGACTTTTGTTTTATTTTAGGCAGTGAATAGAAACAAATTCTCATTGAAATTCTATTAAAACATTGGACTTTTTAGTTTTCTAAATATAAAGTTACATGATTAAAGATGTATTTTTATCTAATCTAACATTTGGGATTAACTGGTTACAATTTTGCCTGTTATATAAATATTTTAGCTTCTCTCAGGGCAAAGTTCATGTTTACTTGACTATCAATCAGTGTTAGGGGGAATAAATTCAATTCATATAATGGTTGCACCGATGTTACTTAGGAAATGTAAAAGCAGAATTTATATACAATTATTTGATTGCAATCTCCAGAAAATGAGGTTCCCTTTGAACCCAATCTCAGTTCTTAAATATCTGTTCCGTGATAATAGGGTCAGCAATTTTTTCTACTGGGAACTTCATTCATCTCGGCTCTATCTGTGTTTAGTTAATGATAGATTTAAAATTTAAATAAAAACACCAGCAACTGAATTTCTGTGTCTAAAGGGACACCTCTGCCAAGACTTTTGAAATTGTGACATTGTATAATTTATTTTTCCTTAGAAATTGGTATTGAGAAAGAGTATCCAGGTATATCCTGATTTAATTCTAAATTTTTCACCTATAGAATGAAAATTTTGCTCACTCCTTTTGAATGCTGCTAAGATTTTAATGTTTTTTAGCATAAAACCAATTTGGTTTTCCTGAATTCTCATAGCAAATACTTGGTTTTAGGTTTTTTGGTTTACAAAAGCTCTTTGAGTTTGATAATAAATCAGATATCAGAACTGCTGTTCTGCTCTTGCATGGGATGTTTTCCTGTTGTCTGCTCTGGAGCTGTGCTGGAGGAACAGCTGCCTGTTCATCCAGCAGGACAGGATCCAAAGAGGAGAAAAACAGCCAGACAAAATATCTTACTTATGAATTCTGGTTTAATAAATGTGCTTTCTATGAATGATTCATGGATTTTGTGATTACCTTCAATTATTTTTCAACAGCTCATGCTTCATTTCATCAAGAATTTCAATCAATGCCAAGTGATTAATTATCATTCTCCTAGTAGCCTTTTGTCTAATAAACAGTTCTAATGATCATGTTCAGTCTTGGCATGCACACATGTCAGCCATGTAGTAATGAAACACTCCTGGGACTGGATGCTGGAGGTGGCCACGCTTTAGGTCTGGTTTTGGGGAGACACAACCCCAGTCTCCTTCCCTTGGCTTGCCCTTTCCATCCCAGATAAAAGTTGTAGTTGGGCAGCAAAGACCAAATTTCTTCATTCAAGAATTCCTTTGTGCCATGGTGGAATAATGTTAATTCCACCGTCTTGACCTTTAATTTTTCATCTCCTTTTGCACAATACATTCAGGAAACTTTTTGGAGTGGCTTTCCCCACCCTGTTCTGGGTGTTTTCTGTGTTTATTTCCATCCCCACTCTGCTAAACTCCAGCTCCCCACAAGCCAAAGGAATCTCTGGCAGAGCCTCATCTGTGTGTGGCGGATGAGGCTGATGCTGGTGCCCTTTTTGGGTTTAATTCTGAAACATCTGCAGCCAGAACCTTTCCAGAGCAGGGCTGGATATTGCAGAGCTGCCTCATGGCTCCAGGCACGCTGCTCTTGCATACCTTGGAACAGATGGTTCATTTAAGCACTGGCAGAGAACCTCAGCTAATTGCTCGAGACCTTCCATTTTTCCTCTTTATTTGGGTAAGGAGTGGGCATCCCTGCCTGCACAGATATGTGAACATATGAATGGTAAATGAAAACAGAATGGGAAATGTGAAACCACCCTTAACTGTGTGAGTGGCTTTCTTGAATTCTCACAAAATGAATTAAGGAGAAACAATAAGGGTTGTCTGGATTGGCACTTGGGGAACTGGATGCATTTGTAGCAATGCCAGCTGTGTGTTCCACCAAAGGCTTCCTGCCCTCTCACAGCTTCCTCCTCTCTTGTGGGAGGGCAGGATACAGATGGAGTGATGATTCCCCAGAAAGGCCTCCCAGACTCTGGTGTGTTGTCTTTCAGCACTGGATTTTCTGTGTGGCTGTGTTTAAAGGCACTTGACAGATTTTTGGTTTACTAATTTAATGGATTTTTTTTTTTTTTTAACATTCCTAAAATCCAGGGGCACAATGTTCCAGTTCTGTGTGAGGAAGTGAGATATTTGTGTTAATTCTGGACATACATTCACACATACATGTGTAGTTGTTTTGCAAAACACTGAAACTTCCCCACCTTCCCTGGTCCTTGCTGCCCTTCTCTGCACCTTTCTGTGTGTCCAGGGAATCCAGAGTCTTTTGGGGATGAGGGAGCAAAACCATAAACAGCTCTTGGGATGTGACTCCATATGGATATTCAGTAGGTTTTCCCCTTATAATTTCTAAGACTTTGCTTTCTCTTTTTGTCCTTCAGGAATGACCTGTTTGAATGCCAAGGGCTTTTTAGCACATTCAGGGGGGACTGGGAGGGCTTTCTGCAATTCCATGCCCACTACTCTTGATGACTTCTCAGGAACTTCTCAGGAGCTTTGCTCCCCATCCAGTCCTTTCCCCTGATCCCTGGGAGTGTTGCTGACTGGCCCAGGCTGCTGCAGTGCTCTTCCTCCCCCTGGAAAAATCTAAACCCTTATTCCTGTCCTGGGAGCTCTTCCTTGTCCCATGGCAGCTCGGAAGGAGGGACTTTGGGGATGCATGGCTGAATGTTTTGGGAATTGTCAGTGTAATCTGCTCCATCTCCATTTCAGCCCTTCAGGGTGTGCTTGGTGTGTGATCACAGCCTGTCCCTTTGTCCCCCAGCTGTGCTGTCCCTGCTGAGGGATGGCACTGGTGAGGCTGCTGTGACAGTGCAATTTATTTAAAACTGAATCACCACATGGACACCTCTCAACACAAAGTTAATTTTTCCCTTTTCTATCCTAAGGCAGGCTTACAGCAGAGGGAAATGCCATGCCCAGGGAGTTTGTTTGATGAGTTTAGTCTTTATTTTGATTATGGAAAATATTGGTTTTGACCATGTAAACCATCATGGATCAGACTAAAGTGTCCTGATGTCCTGTGGTTGCTACAAAGTGAAGTCTGGTTAGTATTGCACCTGACCAACTTTCAGTTTCCAGTTAATGAATTATAATAAAATTAAAATGAGCTTTTTCATGGATCTGGAATGAATTTCATTTTTCTGGTGTTTTTGCTGAACTGTTTAATTGCTGTGGTGCTATGGGAAGTCCAAGGCTGTGCCATACAAGCAGGAACTTGGGAAGATGAGTGAGAAACCGTGTCTGGGGTATCCTGTGCCTTTTAAATTCTAGATGTGTACTCCAAATTTACAGTGCAAGGGAGATGGAGAGAGAAACCAGGTCCAAGAGGGTAAAATTTGAAAATTACAAATGTATTATTTACTGTGAAATTCTGTGTGGAAAAAAGTCTTTCTTCTTTTCTTAGGCATAGTTGGTAAGTGTGGGTGTTCCTAGCCCACTAGGCTTAGCAAACAGATGTATTTCCACAGTAAATGTAATATTTCAGCCCTCACAGCATTGCAGAGAGCCTTTGAAAGGCATTTTTCATGCAGCAGGGTCATTGAGTGTTTAAGTTCTGTGCAAAGATGGAATTCCAGTCTATTGCCTAAAAGGAAGAGAGAGGGATAATATTATATGAGGCTTCTGTGGATTGCTTGTTGACTCTCTCTCTCTGTGACTACTGAGCATAAACAAGTTTAAAATACCTGTTCCTGTATGCTGCTCCCCTCTCCTGGGGGAGCTGGGCTGTTTCAGGGACGTCCTTGGTGCTGGACGGAGCCTGGGTGAGGAAAACATCAGGGTGCCTCTTGCAGGGCACAATATCCAGGACAGGAATTCCTCACACCAGCATGGAATAGGAAGAACAAATCTTTGTTTAGCATCTAACAGGGGAAGGAGGAAAAAGAGCCAGATAATATCTGTAAGTATTTTCAAGGAGCATTCAGAAGGGCTACTGCTGTGAGGTAGGGCTAGCCAAGATAAACATTTCATTTCAGGGCAAATCACCTCTCACAATGGATACAAATATTAGGAACTCTGAAATGGGTGGTAATATAGGTTCTCAGTTGAATTTCTGCTGTCTCTGTATTTCTTATCACCTGTATACATTAATAAAAATACACTCAGGGTTGGGAACTGTGAAGCATTTAAGTGTGATAAATGCTCTGTCTAGTGTCTAATAAGGATGATATCTAGCAGATAATATCACAATATTAAAATATATAACAGTATTGTAAAGCTTGCAGTTGCAGTCTTACAGGGCACAATAAAAGTACATCTTAATAGCAGCAGGAACATGACCAGAAATTCCAAAGAAACACGCAATGAGAAACATCAGTCTTCAGCTCTTCTGTTGAGTGCTTCAGTCTGAAGGCCAGAATAGCCCAGTGTCAGATGGAAAAGCTGTGATCTGCATCTTCTTTTGAGGATTCTTTGAACCTCAAAGAATGGTTTTGGCATCCAAATTGCTTCATTTGATGGAAAACTGAGGATGTTCCTCAGTACATCTCATTCAGGACAGGGAAATGGAGAGCCTGGGAAAGTAGTAAAAGAGCTGGGAGAAGGACTGAAATAAAAACATGGCACTTCTGTATGAAACCTGAAGTTGTTACACACTCCCATAATAGCTCCAAAATTATTGGCAGGCAGCTGCTGTGGTTCTAACAAGCTGACACAGCCTGCGCTGAGGAATGCCCTTCACTGGGCCCACACGATTTCCCTGATGAATATCCATCTTCATCTGCTTGGGAGTGAGCCTTAGCTTGAACCACTCTGGAAAACCTCACCTGAATGGACACTGTTACATATAGACATATATTTAGGACCAAGCCAGAGAAAGAAATTATTTAATTTGTTAAAACATGCGCTTGTGGGGCTTTTCTAGAAACTTGTTCCCTGTTCTTCTCAGCAGAGGTTTGGAACTTGCCAGGGTTTGGCTTTGGCAGCTCTTAGTGCTGCCCACTAAACCTTGATGTTCACTCAGAACATGGGAAAGAATCCCTCAAGAGCAGGGTGGCCACTGCAAAGGAAGATTGTTGGGGGAAAAGGAGGAATTAATCTGCTGAATCTCAGGTCTCCAGATGTGTGTGTGTCTCTGTGTGTGTGTCTGTGTGTCTCTGTGTGTGTGTGTGTGTGTGTGTCTGTGTGTCTGTGTGTCTGTGTGTCTGTGTGTGTGTGTGTGTGTGTGTGTGTGTGTTATAAGTTTTGGGACTTCAAACTTGCCTTGAGACATTTTGGGTATTAATATTACTGAAAGTTCTTGGTTTTCATGTGATTCCTGGTTTTCATGTACTTCTACTCTCTGGGAAGTGCACATTGCCCTTTTACTTGAGGTGTCTTGGATAGTCTGGTGCTCATTTTTTACTTTAATCTCTGTATTAGCACCTTTGTGACTCAGAGTATTCTCATAAAGATACATTATTTAGAAAACTACAAAGTCCTACAGCGAAGAGATTCATTTACAAAGCAAATTCAGTATAGAGGAATAAATAAAACTGAGCAGGTAATAAGGAGATATATAGAATAATTGCTTCTCAAAAGATAGTTATCATACTAGAAACCAAATTAGAAATATTGAAGTAAAAATAATACATACTGAAGCAAGTAATTAAGATTACATACATGGAAGAGAACAGAGAAGTTTTACTGTCAACTTTGAAAATAATTCTTCTTGAAAATTCTAAATACGAACCCCATGCTGAAAGGACTCTGCAATCCTAAATGATATTTAGGGGTGAGTATTTACATATATACATAAATTTTATTTTCTAATAGAGCTGTGCAGGGGACTGTTTGTCCCTCCACTTCATATTCTGTGTCATTGGTTGAAATAAATTTCAAGAGATTGGTTTTTCATAAATTTTATGGATTATAGAAATAAGGAACGACCCAATATACTAATTTTTACTTGCTTCTTTGCATTCTAAAGAATAGTATTGGTAATTCCAATAACTTTGTACTGAAAGCTCCATACTTATGGAGAAAATAATACTGCAGGAATACAAAATAGAAAATTCCAGCATATTTAAAGTGTGCCCAAAGCTTCCAAACTCAACTTCCAAACTGTGTATAAGGATTATACATTTAGGAAGAAAGTTTAAATTTTCCCAACACACTGCTTACCTTTTTGTAATGTACTGTAGCCATGTGGCCCTTGCAGTGTCACAGGCCACATTTTTACTGCTAACACTCTTGGTATTTTGATTAAATAAAACAATTCCAGCGGCTGTGCCTGAGTTTTGCATGTTATGGACTCACATTTAAGCTATATATTATTCCTACTAAAGCCATGCTGCTGCTTGAATAGTTATTCAATTTAAGCCCCTTTAACTGAATGTTCCTTGTTGCTTTTCTGCTGCTGAATTTCCTCTCCAGGAGACATTTCCTTCTTTTTAAATGTCATATTTCCTCATGTGCACCATGGTTTTACTGTCTCTGGTAGCTTTCTCATCCCCAGTAAAGCAGATCTGCAGATGAACCTCCACAGGTACCGTGAGTGACACAAAATTTCACCTGGTATGTTGTGAAATTTTATTGCTATTGGCAAATGACCCACGAGTGTATTGTAGCATAAACTAACATTGTCTGACTGACTGGTAATGAGCTGATTAGTAATGCAAAATAATTGCAAACAGAATTGATATTGCACTCCTGTGAAAAACAGCAAAATCAATACGGTTCCACCTCTCGGGCTGTAGTAATCTTTCTCTTTTTTTGCTTATGTATTAAAATTGTGGAATTGACTCTCCCTAACCTGTTCTTTCTCAGTAGAAATGCACTAAATCTGCGAGGTGAAATAGGCTTAGGTGAACAATGATACTTAGTGGTTTTACAGTCTAGCTTGTGAACTGTATTACATCATTCTTTTGTGGGAAATTAAATTCTTCAAGTCACTTCAAGTATGGTCCACATGTACAAATGATTATTGGAACGTGGCAGCTACATTCTTTGGGAGAAGCAAAGCAGAATGGCATCCTCCTAATTAAGCTTTTGCCTTCTGGAAGAAAAAGAAAAGAGGGGGAAAAGAAAAAGGCCGAGGTTCTTACTTAAGTGGCATTTGCAAGACAGAATCAATTGAAAATTAACTTCAAGCTTCTGTCTCAGACAGATTTTAATGCATGTCTGAGTGCCTTTAAGCCCATTGACCAGCTTATAAATGAGCACAGAATTCTCCCTGAGGCACCCAGGTCTTGCTGGGATCACGTCCTTGGGCTGCTCACGGTGGCAGTGACAGGCTGAGGGCTTGAACTAGCCTGCAGATATCAGCATAACCATCCTGTCAGCTGGGCTGTGTTACCCTGAAAAGGGGAGTTTGGATAAAATTACTGCTTAAACTTGCAGAACAGGACTGGCCAATCCCCTCTGGCAGAGTGGTACTGGGGGAGAGGAATGGGATTCTCTCAGATCTGCCACAGCCATAGTTTCAGAAATCTTCCAAAGACCGTTACTGCTGTAGGAATTCATCGCCCATAAGGAATGTATTTACACCCAAACTGATAAAATTCCATATTGCTGTAGTGAGGAGGAAGGAGCCAGGACAGCAGAGAGACAAAGAAAGGACCATGTTTGGATTTTTAAAATATTTTGGAAGTTTTGAAAGCATCATTCTAATCAGATGAAGCAATTCAGTAACAATTTTGATTTGAAGACTGCTTTTCAAGGGTTTGAGCTCTTTCACAAGAGTATTTATAAAATAGTTCTCATGAAGTGTTTTAAGCCAGTCTGTCATTCCCACTTCAGTTAGTCAGAAATAGTATCTTCCCAGATTGTCTTCCCCTACCCAAACCAAGAATTGAATTTCCAGTCAATGATTTTATGTTTTCTGTTAAGTTTTATGTTAATCTGACCAACAATGATATAAGTGACTCATTGATTTCCTTATTTGTTAAACTTTTGTTGCCATTTTAAACTTATTTGAGTCCTGTTTGAAATGGGAATGTAATTTCAAAGCATCAGTCCAAATGTTGCTTTAAGGAATTTCCTGGGTGATTTCACAGCCTGTGTGTACACCAGGGAAAAGACTCAAAAAGTGAGCAACAAGTCCAGGGGGATTTTCATGTCAATGAATATTAAGAAAGCACAAACTATATGGCCTGAAAGTTTTGGTGCCCATATAAATTTATATATTTCCCCATTGAATTATCCCAATGTGGATAATTTACCTTAAAGGAATCACTTTGTGAGCGAAGATCATTTGAAACATAGAATGTCCTGAGCTGGAACATCCACCAGCATCATGGATCCAGCCCCTGGCCCTGCCCAGACCCCCCAACAATCCCCCCCAGGATCATGGATCCAGCCCCTGGCCCTGCCCAGACCCCCCAACAATCCCCCCTGTCCATCCCTGGTGTCCAAAGGCTCCTGGAGCTCCGGCAGCCTCGGGGCCGTGCCCATTCCCTGGGGAGCCTGGGCAGTGCCCAGCACCCTCTGGGGGAAGCAGAACCTTTCCCTGCTCTGCAGCCTGAGCCTGCCCTGGCCCAGCTCCAGCCACTCCTGGGTGCTGTCCCCGGCCCAGAGCAGAGATGCCCCAGCAGGCAGTTTGGCAGGTGATGTTTGTGTGGAAGGAGTTTGTGATGAGATGAATGAGCCCAGATGGCTCCTTGGGTGCTTGGAGCCTTGCTGCCCCTTTTGTGGGGCTTGGCTGTGGCTGCTGTCATGCTTGGGATGATTTCCTCCCAGGCTGGGTACACAGCTACCTTTTCTTTCCCTCATTTGATTATTTCTCACTTGCTTTTCCTCTCCCTTCTGCTGCTGTTTCCAGGCCAAGTACATTTCATGAAAAATACCATTCTCCATCAGAATGTGTGCAAGTCCCAGGAAAAAATATTTCAGCTTAGGAAAAAAGGGAATTAGAGAACAATTCCATAAACAGCACCATCACCACCACAGCCTGCTAAGAGCTCCATTTATGAGTGCAATTAGGCATATGGATAGCTCAGGTTTTGTCATCAGCTCAGAATGGGACAACTTTGTGAGGCAGATTCAATCTAAATCTATAAGAGTAAAGCTGGTCTAAGATGTAACCCTGTAATATGCCTGGAAATGAGAAGTAGTTGGAGAACTGCTTTGTTTGGCAACATTTGCTAATGAAAGGATGCAATTCCGTGCAGCAGGGAAAAGGATCCTTGACAGACATACCTGCCTGATGCAGGGGTGGAATGCCTCAGATTTATCAAAAATAACTGGGGGGAATCAGGGCAGGGGAGACAGTGCTCTGCTCACAGTTAAATCACTCTGAGGAGCCAAGTAGGAAAAAAAGTGAATAATCTTGTTTTCAGAATGAGAACAGACTGAAACAGAGACATAGAAATAGTGAATGAAGAAATTGCACCAAAAATTATTTGTATCCTGTGTGTTTTGAGGTGTTTGTGACTAAGCTTTGGGCTCCAACAGGAGCAGACACTTGTGCCCCATTTGCAGCTGGGTAATTACAAACCTTCTGCCCTCTGCTTAAAAGAGACAAAAGCCCACCTTCTGTTGGAGAAACACATAAAGCAATATTAGCCATGTGCCAGCTTCAAATATAGCTAAATAATTTTCTGCTCATTAATTTACTGGTTTTTGCTTCCCTGTTTGTGTGGTTTGAGTGGCAGTGTCTTGTATGGCATTGCTGCTGGTGGGGGGCAGAGGGGAGTCACTGGGATTAGCATACTGGGTTCAAATATTTCTGTTTTTTCCTTGCTTCCCAGGCAATAATCATATTTAGCAACTTCTGTAACTGTACACCAGATTGTCAGGGAACAAACATCTATGGGGGTGGATCTCATAAAATTTTGCTGCTTGCTGAAGTAGAAAATGAGTATAATCAAGCATGGGACTGTCAAAGAGCAGCACTCCCAGAGAGCCAGGGGTTTGGTGCCTCTCTCCTGCACCAGAAATCCAAGCCCTGCTGCTGTTCTGAGCAGCACTGTTGAAACATCCCCAGTTTTTGTCTTTCATTGGTGCTGTAACTTTGCACTTTTAGGAGTTCTCCAGACCAAATTTATAATAAATTCATTGAGTAGTAGCTGAATTTAGGCAATTATCTCATTTCGGCTCTGATTAATTTTATTTTTTCTTCTTGTCTATTTTCAATTCAAATAGAAAATCATTCTCTAACTCACAGTTCTGCCAGATGTGGATTTGTAAGCAGCAGTGGGCTTATTTTACATAACAGTTGGACCCACAGATCAAGTGGGTTTAAGAGAAGCATGCTAGCCCCTTAGCAATGAACCATAGAATTTATCATAGGAATTTTGTATTTAAATCCAGAGTAGAATGTTTTTAAAAAGCAAATTGTTCCAACGTTTCCCCTGCACTTTTCAGCTTTGCTAAGTTGGAGTCTGTTTTCAGGAAATGAACTGCCCCTTGTTCCATGATAGGGATGCTTTGACTGGTCTTTGGACCCACAGAGCTGCAGATGGTGCTGGGACAGGTGAAGCAGTTCAGGACATTCATCAGTGCACAGACACACCCAGTGTACAGAGATACTTTGAAACAGGGTTTTGCAATTATCTATAGAATCCCAGAATGGCCCAGGTTGGAGGAGACCTTAAAGCCCATCCAGTGCCACCCCTGCCATGGCAGGGACACCTCCCACTGTCCCAGGCTGCTCCCAGCCCCAGTGTCCAGCCTGGCCTTGGGCACTGCCAGGGATCCAGGGGCAGCCCCAACTGCTCTGGGCACCCTGTGCCAGGGCCTGCCCACCCTGCCAGGGAACAATTCCTTATTCCCAATATCCCATCCAGCCCTGCCCTCTGGCAGTGGGAGCCATTCCCTGGCTCCTGTCCCTCCAGCCCTTGTCCAAAGTCCCTCTTCATCCCCCTTGTAGGATCCCTTCAGGCACTGGAAGAGTACAATGAGGGTTACCTTGCTTTCATATTCTGCACAAGTGAAATATGTTTGGATTTGGGTGGTGGAGGGTTTTTTAGACCTATTGTTTATAGTTTGGAACTTTTTCATTTTCAAGTGTTTACAGAACTGAAGGGCAGCATTGTCAAGGCAATGAAAAGACTTGATTCATGGCAATAATGTGCTAATTTTTGTTGGCATCAATGAAACAATCACTTGGAATAGAGATGCAGGAACATGAAAAATAAGTGAAGGACACAATACTTATCAATGAATCAAAATCATTACCGTTTTTAGAGTGTTTCCTTTGTGAGCCATGTAAGAGCTTCTCTGCACAAGAGTTATTTTAGGTTCATTAAGAGAGGAACTGTTCAAAGTAAGACATGGCAAGTGTGGAAATTCTAGACTGGCTTTTAAACCATGAATCCATATCCTGCCTCAATCAGAATGAATTTCAGCTGCAGGGAAGGCAAAATTTAATTTTAAGTGGATTTTTTTTTTCTTGATTCATGTTGTCTGGAAGTCAGTTACCTTAATTTTTATTTTAAATCAAGAAACTAATTTGCTCACTGCCTTGGCCAAAAGTAGTTTATAACAGTCTTGCATAGTCCAGTCCATTTCAGCTTCTGACAAAGCCACTTTGTTCTTTTTTTAAGGATCTTGTTAATGGCCTTGTGATCACGCAGAGCTGCACTGATACCACTGCTCTCTTTGAATAGCCCTGCTCTGCAAGTGGCTGCATTAGCTTTAATGGAACAACTTGAGGGAAAAACGTGCTGCTCAGTTTGGGTAGACTGCAGGATCCTGGTCTTTAGAAAGGACTAAAGTAAATGAGAGAAAACCAAAACAACCCAAACTTCTCCCCTTTCGTGTTTCTTATCTAGCTGAGCAGAATAAAAATGGGGATTTGGGGTTGTACATAATGCTGATGAAAAGTGAGATCTCGCCATTAATGTGTGAATGATTTTGCACACCTCCACAGTAGGGATTTTCCCTAATGCCTCTTGCATTAACAGCTGTGACAGGAACTCTGCTTCCAGCAGCTTCAAGTGGTTAAATCAATAATAGAAAGAGTTTAAAAATACTAATCCAGCACTGCTATGTGAACATTCTTTGCCCAGCCTGCCGACTCTGTATGCAAACAGATAATGGTGAGCATCAATAATTTTCACTGCTGAATTTCTCCATATCTAAAACTTCAGTAAATCCTGCCTCTGATAATTTTTCAGAGGGCAGAAGTAGAGTTAGACACGTGATGTGTAACCATATGCTAAGAGAAGTGATTCACCACCGCTGATGGAAGGAATTGAACCAGTCTGAATTGGCAGTGGATAATTTGACATATGCAGCTAGGCACTGCCTAGGCCCAGCATTTCTGGGGTGTGAGTGCCTCTCATCATGGCAGGGAAACAGGAGCAGCTGAAATTCAGAAGGTGTGATGCCCTTGTCAGGGACTGGAGGTGGAATAGAACAATTTTCTCATCTCTTGTGATTAGAAATGTGTGTTAGTATACGGTCTTTGGCTTCTGAAATAGGGATGGTTTGGGAGTAAATTGGGGAGATTATAAGGATCTAATAATTCCAGCAGCAGCACCAAGGCTGTATCTGGTAGGACTGGTGCAGCTCTACTGCAGGTGGTGAGGACTGAGTAAGTTGGGTGTCAAACATCCCAATGTTCAGCTGGGATAAATACTGAGGTGAACAGGGGAACTTGGTGGGTTTGGTGGCCTCAGATAAGCCAAACCTGAGCTCTGCTGGGCACACCTGTGGGGTATGAGAAAGCTGGGGAGAGATTGTTGAGCAGTTTGAGTGGAGAGTGCCTTGGTGCAGGTGCAGAGGTGGTGTCCTCTGATGCTCTGGTCAGTGTGTGGAGGTGGTGGGCAGTTCCTGTGGTGCACTGACCTGGGCTCTGCTCCTGGCTCTGGAGCTGCAGGAAGGGTTTCCTGAGCAGTCCAACAGCTTTGCAGGTGCATTTCTGCACTGGAAGGTGAACAGGCAGCCAGGCAGCCTAAATAAACGTGTATCCAGCTTACAAGCCAAGCTGAGGAAAAAATTTTTGAAAATGCAAAGGTTCTTCATGTTGAGAAAAAGCCTGGAATGTGCCTTGGAAGCAATGGTGATCTAAGGCCTCAAATCCCCATAGTGTAAGTCTGATTATAAATTTCTAACTCCCATTTAGTGTTTTGAAACTTTCTGTGAGTTTGTAAAGTCTAACTAACCCCAGCCCATCCCCAGGTACTCCACTCCTCCCTCTAAAGATGTTCTGGGCACTAGACCAGGTGGTCCTCACCCTTGGCTCTGTTAACAAGGAGCACTCCACACAAAATCTCCTGTTCTTCAGTTGAAAGGTGCCCTGTAATCTCCCACTGCTACTCATTTCCTGCCTATTATTTATGATTCTAGCTTTGAAAATAGTTTATCCCATAATTTGACTTTGAGTCTATTCAGTCCACACTTTGATCTAAAAGATTAAGATGGCTGGGTTTTAGATGTGGTCCCTCGGCAGAGATCACAGGGAATTCATGAGGGCGTGGGGTATAAAAATAATTAGGGAGAATATCAATGTACAATACAAAAAGTTGAGCTTCTTTGCAGTAAACACCTCCCAGTAGGAAAATGAAAATGAATCTCAGTCCATGTATTCCCAGTGAATCTCTGCCATATTAAAACCCTAAATGGGAGTTAGAAATTTATAATCAGACTTGCACTGTAGGGATTTGAGGCATTAGTTCATCTTTGCATCCAAGGCACATTCCAGGCTTCTTCTCACTGTGAAAAAACCTTTGCATTTTCAAACAGACCAGGAGGCTAAGTCATGTTTTGCCATTGCTAGTATCACAAAAATATATTTTCATATTTATAGAAACCAGCAATTGGATTCTATGGGAAGAGAGTCCATATATCATCTGTCTCCTCTATCTGTTCTGCAGTCATGTGGGGCTTTCCTCTGTTCAAGGAATTAGTCAAGCATGTAATAAGCAGATCACTGACAGTTTAAAATTATTTTTCTGAAATGGTGCATCATCAGTTGACTGGAGACAACTTATTCCAGGGATTTCTTCCAAATATAAAAGTGGCCTTTGACTTTGAGGCCAACTTTATATTTGGGTTTTTTCCCCCAAAGTTAAAACGAAAGAACCCTCGGAGTGATGTGCTGCATGCACGTGATGCTCTGTAGTGCTGTATTTTGTATTTGCTTTGAAACAGAATTGGGAACAGAACGGGGATTAGCTCTGCATTAACTGTTTGCATGTCCATGCAGGGTTGGTATTTTCCAGTGTGTCTGTTGTGGGACCTGGAAGTACCCCAGGAGAGGGGGGTGGTGCTGAGGAGGGCAAAGGGCAGCTGGGAAGTGCCTGTCCCTGTGTCCCTGTGTCCCCATGCCTGTGTCCCTGTGTCCCTGTCCCCATGCCTGTGTCCCTGACCTGTCCCTGTGTCCCTGTCCCAGTGTCCCTGTCCCTGTGTCCCCGTGCCCATGTCCCTGTCCCTGTGTCCCTGTCCCTGTTGTCCCTGTGTCCCTGTCTCCCTGCCCATGTCCCTGTCCCCATGCCTGTGTCCCTGTCCCTGTGCCCCTGTCCCTATGCCTGTGTCCCTGTCCCCCTGTCCATGTCCCTGTCCCCCTGCCTGTGTCCCTGTGTCCCTGAGCTCCCATGGCTGTCCATGAGCTGCCCAGGTGGCTGTGCCAGGCTGAGCAGGTGGCAGCTGCAGGGCTGCTGAGGCTGACACTGTCAGGTGACATACCCAAGCATGGCACCGCCACATCCCCATGCCCCTGCTGCCTGTCACTGCCCATCACTGCCTGTCTGGCAGTGCCACCAGCATCTCTGATCTCCTGGGACTCTGTGCCAGCTGCAGATGCAGCCCGTGCCCCACAGGGCCCAGAGCCATGGAGGGTGTGGGGCACTGAGCAAACCACGCTCACTGCTGCGGCAGCTGCAAAGCCGAAGTGGGGAAGACATTTGTTCTGAATTTAGTGACTCTTTTCAGATTGGGTTATTCTGCCACGAGAGTTGAGCTAACAAGCTTTGCTGAGGGTTGGAGATGTATCTTGAATCTGTTCCCTCTTAAACACCATTGTGCTGTGAGTAATTGCTCATAGGAGGATGCTGTTATCTGTGGACTTCTGTTAAGTCACCATTTTGCCAGAAGGAAGTTCATAATCTGTCACAGCAACAAGTCCCTGGGTAGGTTGGATTCTATACAGGGGACCCTCAGCCAAGCCTGTTCAAGCCTAGATGGAGGGACACCACTGGCCAGAGGTCTGGGCAGAGAGAGATCCCAGCCAACCAGCTGTTTAAAGCAGGGAGTTTCAAACCCCCTAGATCAGGAACCTTCCATAATAAACCATTGCTGTTGTTTTGTGGATTTCTGAGAGTTTGTGTTGTCCCTGCCTCTGACCATTGATCCCATGTAACAATAACCTTGTGCTCTTTTATGTTGTCTGGTGTAAGCTGTGTTTATCTGCCATACTTAAACAGCTACTACTCTTAAGTTCCTTCTTCTTCCAGTAAAAATTATTTTACTTTATTTTACTTTAACAGTAAAATAAAAACATGTCTGTGAGGGGTGGATTTTGCCTATCAGCTTCTGACTGAAACTGATTTTTGGTTGGTAATTTGAAAATCATTCTAGAGAACAGAGTTATCAGAACTGACTCAGAATTTCTGAGGCAGTGTGTCATAGAAACAAGGAAAATTAAAGAAGGATTTTGAAGAGGGGCTTCTGTAATTGTTCTACAGTTGCTTACCATTTTATCTAGAGAATAACCTCAAGGGAAAATGGGGATATACCTGTTCTTTAGTTCTATGGATGCCTCTTCTGGGAGTTAAACTTTGTATTGGGCTTTTTGGTTGCTGTTTTCTTTATTTTTTAATGAAATATATTTCATTTCAAGGCAACATTGTGTAAAATTTGGTGCAAGACAAACATTTGGCTGGTAGTACTTCTTTTGTCTGTTCTTTAGGAACTCCTGTCTTCTTCCTTCCCTGTTTTCCCTTCTTCCTTTAGGAGGCTGCAGGAAGCATAGCAGGCTCCCAGGTACTGCACACCTTAAATCTCCACTGGACACCTTAAATACATATAAAAGCACAGAGAATGCTTGAATCTTGGCTGGAACTGGGTGATTTGCCCCATGCTGCCCTGCTTTATATTTTCAGGAGAGTTTCTATGTATTCAGCCTTTCCTGATATCCTCTGGAGATGTTTTCTGGTTATTTCTGTTTGGGGATTCCCATCTTGGCCAGCCAAAGTTTTACCCTATTATTGCATCAATTAGTCTCATTCCCTTTAGTTGGGGAACCAAATCTAAGTGAATCTGAATTACTGTTCTCAAGTGCACACTAAATTATGACATAAATACAAGTGTACAATTAATGACAACCACTTGAACAGTATTGCATAGGCAAATTGACTTTAAAAAAATACATAAATTCAAGACAGCCTGAAATATGAACTTGAGGTGCTGAATGCAGCACTTGGAGGATTTCAGAAGGCTGTATTTTCATGTGTGTGAATATCTAGGTATGAAATCTGGATTTAGTGGTGGAAAGGGGACTGACTGCATTTATGTGTGTGTGTATCAGGACATATAAACAGATTGTGTGTGTAGGAACATACATGCAGGAGAGGCTGCAAATTACTGAAAATGAAATTAAAGAATGATACTGAAAAGAGAGATGGTATCAGAGCCATCTCTCCCAAAGCATCCTATAATAAATTTTGAATAGACTTCCTGGAAACTGCATTCTAGTATTAAATCAATTATGAAGTTAAAATATTTCCCTAAACTAGGAATAAATGTGCTTGAATTCCCATTTGATGTTCTATCTCATGGCTTGGTTTTACCATGCACTGTTTCTTGGAACTGAAACCTGGCTAGCTCTTCTTAGAACTCTGATTTTATTTGACCTGAATTATATTCATCCATCACTTTTGTTTTTGAAAGCATTAATATCTTGCAGCAAGGCTTCAAAATGGATTAACTTCCTAATCTTTCACTCTGGGAGACTTGGGTTAGATCTGTCAGAGGTGAGAATGATAGTCAATATGTTATTTGGCTGGTAAAGAGGAGTAGATAAGGTGGTGCTGTGATCCAAGAGTTCATTTGCAGAGCTCTGCTGCACAGTAGATAGGTAGTTGTTTTTAAAAAAAAACCCAAAACAAAACTCCAAACAATTATTTTTCTCTAGCTATCAAAATAAGAGCATAAGTGGATTCTTAGGATGTTATGAGAGTAAAGAGGTGTATTCCAACCGTGGTTTTGATTTTGTTGGCTTTAAAGTGCAGTGATCAACAAAGTTATGAATATGATGAGTATGAATATATTTATTTTCCACACTAAATGCAGAATATATGAAAAGCAGAAGCAAACAGCTCTATGAGCATGTTGTGATAAAGTGCTGTTGGCCATCAGGCTGAAATTAGGTGTGTTGGTGTCTCAATTAGCAAAGAATTCATTGGGAGTGTTGTTTATGGAAGTTGAGTGTGTTGGAAGAGGTGCAAGATGAAAATAAATGTGTGTGTGTGTATTCAAGTGTATGATACCATGGTTAAAGTCACTCTTTGCCAGGTCCTTTTGTCCAGGAGAATGCAGGAACTGGTGGAGACGCTTCACAGCAGAATCCTGGAAGGACTGAGCTGAGACAAAGAGTGCTGGGATCAGGGTGGGACAGGAGAGCAGGTGATTCTCAGCACAACTTGGCATTGATTTTTTTACCTAATTAAGAGCTTTTGCATCCCTTATAAGTGGTTATCACTTATAAATGTATGTCTTGGTTTGAAAAGACAGGTGTCTGCTAAGGAAGGCAGGAGCCTCCCTTGAAATGTGAAATGTNAATAGAACATACACACCCCTGGCAACATCTTACATTTGCAACCTAAGACAATGTCTATCCCTTGTAAGTGAATATCCCTTGCAGTCTTAATAAATTGGGAAGCTTTTGCCAATTCGTTTTTATTTGGTCTTTTCTCTATTGCTGTTTTCTACTTTGTGCTGGGAGGAGAAAAAATCATGAGCAGACCTGTTTTATTGCATTGACTAAGCAGATAAATACAATTTTCTCTAAGTTCATTAAATGTTTTTCCCTTCAAAGCATTTAGGTATGTGCTTGCCACATGTAATTAATCCCTCAAATTAAATGAATGTAATAATAATGTCTTGTTTTCAAACAGAGTTAAGAGAATATGAGGGATTTTAAAGTCAACAGAGATGTTTATACAAGCAATTTGTATTCATTTTATTATAGGTTAATGATTAGATTTAATAGGAAATTGTTGTGGACATTCCCTATATGGCCTTGCAAAGGTGAGTGCAGTTTTCTCATCCAAAATTCACTAAAAAGTCAATAGAATCTGAGATTAAGGAAAAAAAAATTCAACACCCTTTACCAGACTCTCTAAAGTTCTTTCTGGTTTAAAAGAAACAAGCCAAAACAAAAAAGAACACCCCTCTCATATTTTCCCAGGACTTTAATTAATTTAATAACTTAGCATCATGCCAGGATTGCATTTGCTCATTCACCTTTGCTAAGATTCAACTTCTGTCACCCTCATGGCTGGAAAATGCTGGTGGGATCAGGCAAACAGGAATGAGCAGGACTGAAACCTGAGCTTGGCTGAATCGGTGGCAAAGAAGACCGAAAAAGCAAACCAGCAAAGCAAGGAACATAGAAATGAAATAGCTCTACCTTAAATCACTACTGGATCTGGTCACTGAGGGCTTGTTCTGACACTGACAAACACCTGTTTCATTTCCAAGTGCACAGTCTAAGTTGAGAGTCTTAATGAGTGTGTTTTATCTTGAAGATCAGTGGCCAGTCCACTTTGCAGGGTGCTCTATTTCTTCCAGCTTTTCATTTGCTTCTCTCACACTGTGAGTGAGCCTTGTCACTGCCCAAATACATCTTTTTGAGCAGAATGCATTAATATGCTGTAACAGTCTACTTAAAACTATGGAGTGTACCTTGTATGCCTGTGCTAGTTAATCCAAAACAAAGATTAAGTAAGAGGTTTGTATATAAGGGGAAAGCTGAATGTGAAATTAAAATGTAAATCAAAAAGTAATTGGCTTTTTGTGCATAGTTTAGATAAGATTTACTTTTGAAGAATGACTTTGTGTTTTAACACAGCAGGCCAGACACCATGTGGCACACTTGCACTTAATAATGGCAACCAATCTGGACCATAAATATTGCAAACGATGCCATTTGAATGAGGAGCCCTATGAACCATAATAAAAACTCCCGTGATTAATTCTAAAACTGCTCTGTTCATATTAGACCTGCAGTGGCCTCCCTGATGAGATCAATACAGCGTAGCAGAGTGATTCTAATAGAAGTGTTATTATCTTTTAATCTTCGGGAGAATGCCAACTTGGAGAATTCTTCAGCATTGTGGCTGCTTATTTTCTCGAAGCAACCTTGAAGGCAGTTGTTTTCTGAAATGAAGATGCATTAGAGTCTTTTCAAGGCTTTATCAATAATAGGACACGGTCACTGTTTGGGGAGCCAAAAGGCACATTTGTATGCTGGGACTCACAATTGGGCACAGTGACCTTCCCTGTCAGCCTCGATTTGCTCAGCAGACAAATGCCTCCAGTGAATGAGGAGAAAGGACAGGCAAGGGAGTGGGGTGATGCAGAGCAGGGCTTGCCAGGCAGCCAACAGCATCCGGCTCTTCCCAGAGCCTCGGCTCCACAGAGCTTGGACCCTTCTGTGTCCTGAAGAGCTGAGGCAGTGTGAACTGGAATGAGGAGTTTGGAAGAGAATTCCACCAGTACTGGGAATTTTAGTCAGCGAATATTAGAATCACAGAATCCCAGAGTGGGTCGGTCTGGAGGAGCCCACAGGGGCTGCTCTGGTGCCACCTCCCTGCTCCAGCAGGGCCATCCCAGAGCACAGGGCACAGCAGTGTGTCCCTGTGGCTCTGCACTATCCCCAGGGAGGAGACTGCACAGCCTCTCTGCCCCATCTGCTCAGGGCTGGGCACTGCCCAGGGCAGGAGTTCTGCCTCCTGGGCAGGGGCAGCTCCTGGGCTCAGGCCCTGCCCGTGGCTCTGGGGCCATGGCTGGGCCCGGAGCAGAGCCTGGGCCTGCTCTGCCCTCCCTGCACACAGGGACACCCAGGGCTGAGGCCCCTCTCAGCTGGGGCTCCTCTCCAGGCTGAGCAGCCCCAGCTCCC
The DNA here is from genome assembly GCA_013400635.1 of Hypocryptadius cinnamomeus. Classification (NCBI taxonomy): domain Eukaryota; kingdom Metazoa; phylum Chordata; class Aves; order Passeriformes; family Zosteropidae; genus Hypocryptadius; species Hypocryptadius cinnamomeus. Next base: position 36,959 of record VYZP01078373.1, on the reverse strand, counting down.
TCAGCCTTTCCTGGGCACCCAGATGCTCCGGGCCCTTGCTCAGCTCCAGGAGCTCCTGTCCCTGCTGTGCTGAGGATCCAGAGCTGGGCACAGCACCCAGAGGTGCCTCCAGGGCTGGGCACAGGGGCAGGATCACCCCTGACCTGCTGCCAAGGCTCTGCTGTCCCCATGTCCCCAGGGCACCCTTGGCCTCCTTGGCCCCAGGACACTCTGCTGGCTCAGGGACAGCTCCGTGTCCCCAGCACCCCCAGGACACTCTGCTGGCTCAGGGACAGCTCTGTGTCCCCAACACCCCCAGGACACTCTGCTGGCAAATCTGTAGATATGCTTTGCAGTCAAATAATTCATCCAAAGCTAATGAAAAGGCAGAAGAGTTTTGTCCTGCTGTTTACTGCACTTTTACGTAAAATAACAGGAACTCATTCTTTAGCTTGTAATCCAAGAGTGGCAAGAGAAGGTTAAGTATCCATCAGACATTTTTAAAGATTTTTCCAGGCGTGGGTGGGGGGAGCGGTGTCACTAGCCTTGTACTGAACTGCTGAGGAACAGATTTGCTTGACCAGGTTTTATGATGTGCTGCAGATTGTTTGCAGCATTTTCAAACCCACAGCATTACATAACGTGCAGCCTGCTCGGGGGGAATGGAGCATCAGAGTGAAGAGACATAACAGCAAATCATGGAAAGGGGATTTCTTTGATGCGTCTTATTTGTCTCTGTTCTCTAGGAATAGAAATGCAGTGTCACTTATTTGAAGTATCTGGGTTATAAATAAGTTTTCTACAAGAATCTTAAACAAATGGGAAAAACACAGTGAAAATGAAGCTGTTGACTGTAATGAAAGAAAAGTGAGAGTTCATGTTGATTCCTGTGCAGGAGCTGACAGCAGAGCTGTCTGCACACAATGTGCTGCTGCTGCCGACGGGATATGCAGAGAGACGCTTCTGCATGGAATCTTAGCAGGAAAATGGTGTAAATAAAGATATATTGCCTCCAGTTTAGATTTGTGATTAGTTCTATGATTAAGGGTAGAGATCAAGGATCTTTTTTCTTTGTTTTTGCTGCCATTTTCTGTGTTGTTTGTTTTTTTGGTTTGTTTTTTTTTTGGTTTTTTTTGTTTGCTGGCTGTTTTTTGCCAAAGTTTCTGTGCGTTCCACAGGAGTTTCTTTGCTGCCACAGCTGGTTCTGGATGCACCTGAGGCTGGCACGCAGAACCCCGTGCTCACACACGAGTACAGCTGTTTCAGTGCTGTGTTCCCCGGTGTGCACTGCAGCTGGGGGAGGTTGCTCTCACACCCAGGGCTTTCCAGGGAAAGGCTGGTTCAGCTGTCTCACCTTGGAGCACAGACTACAGGAGCTGCCTGCCTGTGTTTGGCAATAGTTCACTGTGCACCCAAACTGCTGTACCCATGAACGGCAAAAATTCCCTGAAATTAATGAAAATCAGTCCTTTTGAGGTCACATCGTCAGAGGAGAGCAAATTTATATTTTGGGTTTTGCGACAAAAAAAGACCAAAAATTCTGGCAGTGCTAAATGGGTGCTCTGAAAATATTGACATTGTTTTCATCTTTTCTTTGGCAATGCAAGTTAATGCCGTTGTAGAAAATAAAGGTCATGTCAGATGAGCTACTCACCCATGGAATTCATAAACTGTTTATGGGTTGAAATTTTGTTGTACAGGCTTTCACTTTTAAGTGCTTTTCTTTCTGCTTTAAAAAATAAAAAGTTTCAAAGGCCATGATCTTTTTTTCTCTTTCAGGAATTAAAAAAAAGGAAAAAAGCTCGCTGGCAGACACTGTTAATGATGCTAAATGTCTTTGCAAATGTAATCCTCATCTTAGTTTTGTTCTCATTTAATTGAATTAGGAAGGCATAACAAACTGAAAAAGGTTACTTTCATGGCCTTAATTTTGCATAATAGCTGAGGTGGGATATGTGTTTCTCTTGTAATATTTTTCTGTGCATGTTACTTGTACTTTACAAAGGACAATTCTTCTGCTTAGGAATTGTAATTCATATTCATGTGCTTGCTTTGCATCCTAATTTTAATCAGTGTTAATTAAAATATATTTTCTTCGTGCTCTTTTTCTTAATCTTAACCTACTAACACTCACACAGGCTGTTAAACAATGGGAAGTCCTTTTGAAAAATGTGTTTTGCAGCCATAGAATGTTTCTGAGAATTGAGATGAAGTTGTTGTTTGTCTTTGCTGCACACCTGCTGAATGGGCAGAGATGCTCAGGGTACCTGAGCTGTGTCAGGCTGAGCTCAGGATTAGAGACAAACAAATATCCTCCTGTCTGAGGCTCATGGCAAGCAGACCAGCTGAAAAGAATGTGGCTTAATTAAGGCATAACTTTTACAGTTTAATTCGCACAGAACTATCTGGCAGAAGTTCATACAGCAGAGATCATAATGCCTAAGTAATTTTTGTCAAGTAGAAGAGCAGTGTTATCCTCACAGTCTGTTACTGGGACCACTGTGCTCTTGTCTTGTGTGAATTTTAGAGTCTTGGCTCATATGAAATTTCAGAGTCCTGTTCTGTTAAGCAATAGAATATGCACATTATTTTCCTCCTTAAAGGGAAATCCTCTCTCAAAGCCCTTTTCCATTGTAGTTGCACAGGGAACTGTGCAGAATGTGTAGCAAACGTGCACATATTTTACCCTGCATCTGAACTCCTGCCGTGTAGACAGGAGAATTATATGGGGAACTTCTTTTTCCAGAACCAGTCAATAGCAGAGGAAACATAATCTTAATTCTCAGGTGGTTCATATAACACTCACAGCAAAGCAGGATAGGATCTCACAGGGTGAGGGGTGGCACTGCTGCTGGAGGGGTGGCTTTAGGGGGTCACAGATGTGCCAACTTCTGCTGGCTCACAATACTAGGTCTTTTTAAATTCCTTTGCCAAGCTCTGTATGGGACACTTAAGAAATGTCAGTGTAGCCTTCTTCCACAAGGCTAAAGAGGTGTTTTATTAATTCTTGTTCCCCCTTTCTGAGTTAGCTGTTACATTTTTGAGTCTTGGCTGGCTTGGAGCTTTGCTGGGGGTGTGCTGGAGGGCACACCTGGAACTTTACATGCTGGAAAGGAACTGCTCCTGATCCTACACACTGTTTTACCTCACCCTAGGGGAAAAATTCAACATTGTTCTTTTCCAATCAGGTTCTGAGGGCTGTCAGGTTAATCCTAAAATTTCAAGGAGTGTTTACAAATATGGATCAGATACATTCATAGGAGACTGATCCTAGATCCTTGCAGAACAGAATTCGAAATCATGTTTGAATAGGAATTGGACTATTGAGCACCTTTATTTATTTTTACATAAACCCACACATGCACACAGATATTTAAGAGCAGGAAGCTCCAAGGGATTGATATGTGCTTGCGGGGATTTTTGCTGGGTAGATTAAACTTCTATAAAAGGTTCCTTTTTTCAGTTTAATATTGAACATTGAATGACAGTTGTGCTGATAGCCAAAAGACACAGTTTGCTTATATTCCATTGCTTATTAACAATCAATCAATCCAGATGATTTTTAAATTTGTTGCTTCAAGCGTTGTCCCTCTTATTTTTAAACCACATGCATCATAAATATACATAGTGATGATAATGAATCCTTCCTAAAGAATGTTAAAATATTCAAGGCATGGCCATTGCCTTTGCTTTTTGCTGTCCTTTATTTCTTTGCAGCCTTTTTTTCTTTCTCTCTCTCTCTCTCTCTCGCTGTCTTTACTGTGCAACAGCCTTTCCTGAGAACACTTTGGATTCTGTACAGACTATCACAATCTGAATTCCAAAATAAAAGTAACAGCCGCGGTCTGTGTGTGGGGGAGGAGGGGGAGGAAATGATCCTGGGTGCTGTTGCTAAAGTGAGCTGCAGTTTTGGGGATATTGGCATCACTGGAGAGTTCTGAGGCTGAATATAGGAAAGCAAAACTGCTCCAAATTAATGGCCCAAGCTGATGCAGAGATTAAACCTTTTTATTTAAGCCTGAGCGAAACTGACTTTCAAAGCAAAGCTGTATAACAGAGCTTGGGAGAGGTGCAGATCGATTTCCATCACTTTCTGATATATCAAAACCAGAGAAAAATGAGGAATGTGATTTACAGATTTTTTTTCATTGTAATGGATGATTTTTTCTCTCCATTTAAAATTTCTACCACCTCCCCATATATATATTTTTTGCTTAACTTTGCTGACACTCTAGAATTAGGTGTATTCTGAGATTTTCTTAGACAATGACAGCAAAATCCCCAACCTAACACCCCATGCCTGAACGGAGTCTCCAAACACGATTTGTGAACTCCGCACAGAATTCTTGTTTTGTTGTGTAGTTGTCTTTTAGGTATTTTCTTTGGGTATTTTGGGTATTTTCTTTCTTCATTTTATTAACTTCTCTAGAGAAATAATTGATTGCTAGTAGTTGTGTGGCCATTCAGAAATATGCTGGGAAACAGGAGCACTTTTGGAAAAGACCTACAAGTGTTATGACAGGAATAAAGAGCTGCTCTTATTTGAGCAGATAATAAGGTCTTGACTTGTTTAGGTAGCAAAATAAAGGTTGAGAGGGGAAATGGCTGCTGTTTCTGAAAATCCATGTGCAATAAACTTTGGGAGAAGGATTACTTTAAATTAGAAATGATAATCCTGTGAGATAAACCAGATATAAATTAAGCATAAATACAGTTAGACTGGAAATGGGAATGTGCTTCCATTGCTGTTAGAAACGTGAAGCTCTGGAATAGCTTTCTATGCTATTTTAAAAGAAGCAATCCAACTTAATATTCCCAATGTATTTATATTTTAGAAATGAAAATTTTAGCTAGTCAGAATTTTTTTTTACCCATAAACGTTGTGCTTTTTCTACTCTTCCAGCCAATACCATTCAAATGGCTCCAAACCAAAGAAAGAATCCCTACATTTTAGTTTCTCATCGTGGGAGCTTTGTGAGAGTATCTAAGTAGGAATGCAAATTTTGGAAAACTGAGGGAAGGGATTTATGCTCTATTTAGCATCAAAAAATGAGATGCACTTTACTGATTGGATACTCAGATCCAAACATTAGTTTTCTAATCTAAACATAAAATTATAAGTTTTCTTTACTTTGATCTTTATATTTTTTTGCAAGTCTCTCACAGTTTTAACAGATTTTCTTATGGTCAGCAATTTTGAAACTAAGACAATGAAGGAATTTTTTGTGGATATGTGGGGGTATTCTTTTGATTTGTTTTAGATTTTTTTTGCAGAAAGTTGGATTCTAATGTTTATCCTTTACTGAATCTTCTTTCAATAAATTATGAGTTGCTTTATTGGACTGGGGGGGGATGATCTCTCAATATTACCCTTTGTTGGTACGCTAAGGAATTGTCAGCACAGTACTTTTGTCATTGGATAAGGAGCTTTAAAGTGTTTGTCACAGGTATTTGTTGAGCTTTCAGGTGAAGGTAGTTGAAAATACCTTGGTATTTTGGGAGTTGTCTTTCTCACAAGAAAGGGATTTCGGTGGGATTTGGCAGTGTGACTGCTGGTGCCTCTTTCACAAAGATGAAATACGTGTGTGGAAGTCGTTAAGGATATTTCTTTGTCCAGTTCCCCAAATTCAAGGATGTTTATTAATCTCTGGTTAAGAACGAGAGAATGATCTGATGAGGCTGGACTGTGTGAATGGAACTCATTGCCACTTTAAACTCCTGGCAGTGTGGTAAACCACATAAAAAACCTGGCCTGTGAGCGAATCAGGCTGAAAGGGACTGTCTGGTGTTGCACCTGCCTTTGTCCCATCTGCATTCAATTCCACTGCTAAAGCACCAAGGAGGAAAAAGTCACTACAACATGAAGGGATAAGAGCAGTGAGAAGACAAAAACATTCTTCTTTATTTGAGCTGAAATAACAGGAAAGGTTTCCAAGTCTCTTGTTTATGCTATTAAAAAAAATGGGAGTATATAGTGTTTGTTTTTCTTCTGAAAGCACCAGGGGTCATTTCCTAGAGATTTATTCCCCTGAATTGTTGTTGTTGTCACCCTTTTTGCAGCTGCACTGAAATGCAGTGAAGTGCTCTCCTGTGTGTGGCTGTGTTAGAGGATCAAGAGAGAAGAGTTTTGGTTTTAAGTCCCAGCATCCCATATCAGAGCTCAGTTCTGATCTAACAATCCGAGTGAATATTAGCAGTGAAAGTTAATAGAAAATAAAACTGCACTTTATCAATTCTCCATCAATTCCACCCATTCCTGCTGGTAGGACCGTACACCTGCAGCTCTCAGGAAGTGACACATGTGGCAGTCCAGCCCCCAGCTGAGGAGCAGAGTCACAAGGACAAGCAGGACAAGGTGGTGGCACTGCCACCTTTGGAGGTGGATTTAGTGGTGCTGTTGCCAGTAGACACAGAGATAAAACATTGGTGAGAGTGAAATAAATTCTTGTGTTCACAAGTACAGGAAAGCACAGGCTCTTGAATCCCTGAGACACTCCAACTGTCCCAAAATCTGTTGGATAATAGGCTTGGGTGCAGCAGAAGAGAATTTCTTAAGACAGATGAATGCTGAGCTGAGTACAGGAAATGTTCTGCTCAATCTCCTCCTCAAAAAGAAGGAAAACTGTCCAAAGATATCAAGGGCATAGCAACCCTTCCCTGCAGGAAGCACAGGATTGGAGCTTTAAATCCTGTCAGACAACGTCAGAAAAAGATCACGAGCTTGGATTTTAGGAAAGCGAATTTTGGCTTACTAAGGGATCATCTTGGCAGGCTTAATGGAAGGCTGCCCTGGAGAGTCAGAGGGACACAGGACAGCTGCTTGGTATTTATTCACAGGCAGCCTCCTCAGAGCACAGAAACAGGCAACTGCAGAGTTCAGAAAGTCAAGCAAGCACGGCCAAGTGAGGAGCTCAGACTCAAGGAGGAGGCACAGGGAAAGTGGAAGCACTGATGAGTTACCCTGGAGGAACACAGAGACATTGGCATGCAGGGAGAGAATTTGGAAATTCAAAGCTCAGCTGGAGCTGAAAGAAGAGAGGGCAGTGAAGGCAACCATGATGTTTCACAGAAGTGCACTGAGAACAAAGAGGAAGAATGAAAAAATGTGGGTCAGTTGCTGTAGCTGGACATTCAGGTGGACCCCAGCTGGACTGGGTGATCTTTGTGGAGATTGTCTGGCCTACATGATTTAGGGTGAGGTTTTAGCCAGCACCTCCTACTGGGGAGTCCTTGTGGAAGCAGACCAGCACCGTGACAAAAAGGGGCATCACTGCTTGGTTTTCACTTTTTCACAGAAATTTGAAGCCAGTTCTTGCAGCAAGCCTAGCAAACAAGTGAATGTAGTCTAAATATGTGAGGTGTGTATAAAAAAAGTGATTTATCAAGGTTAAATGTCTGGGTGCAGAGTTACCATTCTCAAGGTCATGCACTAAAAGAGAGGAGTTCAGTTCTTTTTGAGCCAGGAAAGGAGGTTTGTCCTATAATGTGACAACTGCAATCCAGCAGCACACAGGGACAGTTTCTGGAATTTCCCCAGAGCTCTTCACCTCCAGAAACCCAGAGAAGGCCTCATTTAATGATCCTACTAAATTAACCTTTTAAACTGTTATTTATGCCATAAAATAATACATTAAGGTCTTCATTTTACCTCTTTCTTCCCCCTGCCTTTTACTGTAATTTGCACCTGTGCAAACTGGGATGATTTCTTTTTATAGTTACAAAAATCTCAGTTCCTCTACCAAAGATCACAGAAGTCAAAGGACATCTTTAATGAGCTCCAGTGGAGTAGGCCCTAAATGACTGCCTGATGTACCAAGCAGAGAATTTTATTGGGCCTAGTAGAATTATTCATTTTAGATGCCTGTCTTAGCAGTTTCTAAGGATTTCCTTGTTGTTAATTTTTGGGTCTTGTCAATATTTTGTCCTGGTTGAACCTTTCTAAAAAATGGCTCCACAGCACTGGCTTTTCCCTGGAATGCATTGTTATTTTTCTTTTACTCAGAAAGAAGCAGTGTGTCTGTAGAAAATACCAGCATGACTTTCTTTCTCATCTGTCAGTTCTGTCTCATTACTCCTGGGATAATGTATTAGTCAGGAGCAAGTTGTCTCCCTGTTCTGCTATTCAACATTTATAAAATCAGAACATTAAATGACTGTGGTGTTATCCCAAAGCCTCGTTTGCTTTGGATCTCTCAATTTCAGAGGCTTTTGTGTTCTGAACTTATTTGCACAAGCCAGCATAGAGAGCTGATTCTAGATTTGTGATGCCTGCTCATGTATTCCATGGCTGCAGCACTGGAAATTTCATTTGGCCAGACCTGGAATTGTTGTAGTAAATGCCTGCACATTCAAGTTATATGTTATTATATTTTATAAGTAGTTATCAGTAAAACAACAGAAGGTCACACATCATTTTGAAGATGAAGGGAAAATAATACCAAGATTCCCTGCTAGACAAAAGAATTGGTCTCAGCTAAATTAAATGAGCATTTTTTTGTGCTGTTGGCAGCTGTAAAACAACAGGGTCAGGCATCTTGTCCATGAAAACAACTCCTTTTCACTGGACTTTGTAGGTGGTAACACCTGTCAGGTGATTCTGTTGAAGGCAGATTATTTTCCTGAGAATTGAAACATGGTAATTACCAAGGTATTTTTTAATTTTATTTTTAAATGATGCTGTTGGGAATTTCTGAAGGCATTTATCCATTTAAGGTGGGGGGGTTCATAATTGCAATTAGCTGTGCAGCAGTGGGAATTCTGCACAGGTCTCTCACTGTGGGGCTGTTGCACTTCAACTCTTGAAAAGAAAATGCTTTGAAGACTCTCTTAAAACTTCTGCCCCAGTGTCTCACTAAATACTTTCCTGGAAACGTACCAGCAGTAAAACCAGACAAAATGAAGTTTGCCACTTAGCCAAAGAGTTCCAGAATGCACTATTAATACCTCCAGTTATATTTCTGTTCCCTTGCTGAGGATGGAAAGTACCTGTGCCATCTATAAGTGATTCCTCTGAAGATCTTGTAAATTTGGAGTCCTTTAAATTAGAAACAATCCTCTTGTCTGCTTGAACAATACTCAAACCAGTAATGAATGGAGGTAGAGGTTGATATTGTTTTTATTTATTTGTTTTATTTGGGGGGCTTTTTTGGTAGAACACAGAAAGAAACAGCTCTACACAGTGATATAATGTTGGTGTGAAATTCTAAAGTCTGCTTCTGAAAAATGTTGTAAAACTGCTTAATGATAAAGTTCCATCTGCTCTGCTGAAAAAGCATAATATTTGTATTAGCTGCCATTAAAAGTAATATTGATAAATATTACTTTTTATTTTAAAAGTAATATATAATTTTATTATAAAATAATATATATTATTTATATTAAAAGTAATATATAAATATTACTTTTTATTACTTTTACTTATTATGAATATTGATAATATAAATAAATAAAAGACTTCTGAAAGTATTATTCACCTAGAATTTTTATAACAATTTGCCTTCTGAATCTATTTAGCAGTTGCCAATCCTTCAGGATTTTTTACCTCTTTTGCTCCTGATGAACCCTAATTCTTAGCTGAATGTGCATGAATCCCTACTGATCAAACCTGTCTGCTTTTCCAGATGTTTCCAAAACCTAATTGTGACACTGGGGCTCCATTTTGTTCTGAGAGAATTTGGTTTCTGACTCTGGTTGTCTGTTGCCTTGCTTAGTGCTCTGTGCCCCTGTGGGATGTGTGTTTAAAGTAGGTAGGGTAGAGACCAAACATTTCTAAAACATAATATTGTGTGTTCTTTTCATGTAAGAGCTGGTGCGAGGAGCCTCTTTCACACCCATGGATACACACATTTCTTTTGAAAGTTTTTTTGCTGCAGTGAGATATTCTGGTAAATTCAGAGGAACAAAACTGCTGAGGGGAACCTGCTGGAGCAGCTCTGCGGGGAAGGACCTGGGGATGCTGGGGGACACGGAGCTGTCCCTGAGCCAGCAGAGTGTCCTGGGGGTGCTGGGGACACGGAGCTGTCCCTGAGCCAGCAGAGTGTCCTGGGGATGCTGGGGACACGGAGCTGTCCCTGAGCCAGCAGAGTGCCCTGGGGGACACAGAGCTGTCCCTGAGCCAGCAGAGTGTCCTGGGGATGCTGGGGACACGGAGCTGTCCCTGAGCCAGCAGAGCGTCCTGGGGCCAAGGAGGCCAAGGGTGCCCTGGGGACATGGGGACAGCAGAGCCTTGGCAGCAGGTCAGGGGTGATCCTGCCCCTGTGCCCAGCCCTGGAGGCACCTCTGGGTGCTGTGCCCAGCTCTGGATCCTCAGCACAGCAGGGACAGGAGCTCCTGGAGCTGAGCAAGGGCCCGGAGCATCTGGGTGCCCAGGAAAGGCTGAGGGAGCTGGGGCTGCTCAGCCTGGAGAGGAGCCCCAGCTGAGAGGGGCCTCAGCCCTGGGTGTCCCTGTGTGCAGGGAGGGCAGAGCAGGCCCAGGCTCTGCTCCGGGCCCAGCCATGGCCCCAGAGCCACGGGCAGGGCCTGAGCCCAGGAGCTGCCCCTGCCCAGGAGGCAGAACTCCTGCCCTGGGCAGTGCCCAGCCCTGAGCAGATGGGGCAGAGAGGCTGTGCAGTCTCCTCCCTGGGGATAGTGCAGAGCCACAGGGACACACTGCTGTGCCCTGTGCTCTGGGATGGCCCTGCTGGAGCAGGGAGGTGCCACCAGAGCAGCCCCCGTGGGCTCCTCCAGACTGACCCAACCTCGGGCTCTGCTGTGGGGTCAGAAGCAGGACAGGAGCTCTGTGACGGTGAAAACTCCCACCACCAACAAAACAAATTAAAATTTCAGAGGTTATCTAAAGTATGTCCCAATTATCTTGATCAAATTTCTCTCTGTAGGCTTGGATAACTAAATATTATGCACAGAATCACATTAGGAAAAAGTTGAAGACTGTAAGCATTTCTGGGTAATTCTGCTGAATCATAATGAAATCATAAATTTTCTGTTGATAAAATCTATGACTGTTTAGGCTTCACAAGTCATTAAATCCTAATAATGAGTTAGATGTTTAGCAAAATTATGTTTAAACTTGAAAGCAGTGTGGATTTTTTGCTATAGATGCCTTACATTCCCTGCAAAATTAAGAAGAGTATTTAAGAAGTCTGCTTCTGATTGTGATGAATTTGTCCTGAAAACATGGAAATGTCTATTTCAGGAGTTATTTTCTTCATACAAGTGACAGTATTTAATGTGCTCCTTTTTTGTTTCCCTTGAAGCACATCGTACCTCATATTTGTCCAGCTTAAAAAGGCAGCTCAGCAGTATATATATATATAAATATATATATTCCCCCTTTTGAAGCTGCCTAAAAAGAAAGCCTGAAGCAGTAATCAAATGAAAAGAGGCATGAATTTTAATCCGCTACCAAAGTACACCTTCAAACTTCAAGTGATAATTTATTTTTACTCAGAGGTCCAGCCAAGCATATCAAATGATGCGAGGAAATGGTAAGATAAAGCTTCTGGAAGCTCTTCTCTAGAAATGTGGGCTCATTTCTTTCTTAGGGAGTTATTTCTGGGCCAGTAATGTGGCAAGTAATATGGTTTACAAATAATGGTGATGAGAGTGGCATAAACAAAGGTCTTTTTATAAAATGCAGGAGGAGAAATTTTATTTCATTTGTGGTACTACAATGCCTCAGACAGTCTAAACACTGGGATATAGATCAGGCTGTCAGTGTGTCTCCAAAACCTGAGTAAAGCCATGTCCTTAGCAAAGCAGGAAGACCTCTGAGTACCTAGCAACATTTCCCTAGTTCAAATTTATGTTTAGGAATACAGGCTAAAAATCAGTGTTTAAAGGTATTTGAAAATGAAGGTAACAATGTTGCTTTGTTTGTTTTTTTTAACTGTTTTTTTTGCCTTTTGTGTAGGTAGAATATTCAGATAGGACATAGAGCTAGCCCAAATTGCGATGTGTATAAAAATAATGTGAAGAGTTTGAAAACTCAATAGAAAAGGTGTGTTTAGTCTTTTTCTGACACCAGTCTGAAGCATTTTCAGACCATGCATGGCCAAGGACCCTTCCCAACAAATGAGTGGCCCCTGCCAGGGAGGGTTGGGGCACCAAGCAGTGGCTGCTGGCTTTTGTTGGGGCAGGGAAGTGCCCACGGTGCTGTGTTCCCACACCCAGCAAATCCAGCTGTGTAAATCCAGCCAGGGACTGGAGCACTGCACTCTGCTCACTGCTCTTCAGCCCACAGCAGAAGGAATCTCACAATGGAAGATCATCACCTCAGCGATGCCTCGCGAGGTTTGGGAGAACCCAGGTCCTTGGTCTCTCTTCTGGATATGAAGGAGTTTCTCTCAGTGTAGAAGCCATGACCTGTTCTGATTTGCTTTCACAAACACAAAACACTCTTGGGTTTCCATCTTAAGTGCTTTGATACTTATTTTTAAGACCAGCTTTTGTAATTCTTAAAAATGAATTGGGTTTTTGGTGATTGAAGTGGGAAGACCCTGATGATTACCAGTTTTATTGAGAAACTCTTGTAGAATATAAATCCTCACAAAAAATTAGGAATGCTGGATTTTGAGAAGGTATGACAACCCCATACCAAAGCTGTGAGCTGTGAACTTATCAAGTAAGTTTACCATGAAGTTTCTTAATGGTGCTATAAATAATATTTTAAGTGGTATTGAAAAATTATAAAGGCTGCAAAGAATTTTAATTCTGTGCAAATGGGGGGAAATCCAAATGCCTCCTTGGGCATTTTTGCTGTTTGTTCCAATCCAGAAGTATGCAGAGCATATCTAAGGTATAAATGATGCAAGAGAAGTTGCCTTTGACTTATTTTATGTAAGAAGATATGATTTTATTTGTATTAATTGTATTTTAAAAAATTCAAGTACTTTTAAAACATCTCTAAATAGGGGTTTGCATATAACTGAATTGTTACTAAACCTAGAATTTAGTTTTTCCACTTCAGTCTATTTACACGGTACAACAAATAGGTTGAAATGAAGGTTCTAAAGATTGATGGGTATCTGTGTCAAATTATATGTATTGTTACTAGTTACTGCAATGTAATCATTAAAATTTTATTGAGTCCAGGGGGTTAAATTGCAGTTCTAAAACCTGAGAGAATGCACAAGTCCAAAATCAGAGACTGTTTGCAATAAACTTCCAGTTCTTTTGTTTCCTTTTTGCATCAGGGTGGCTGCACATCTCAGGAGAGATTTACCAACTATAAATAGGAAAATATTGTATTTATTTATTAATCAAATGTGAAAAATCAAAGCAACAGGGCTACAGCTGAAACCTGGGGCTGCACAGGTGCTTATATGAGAACAAAAATCTTTCCTAGAAATCCCTGGACTTCAGCTTCCTTTGATACTAAGAAGAAACATAAATGTTGACAAAGATAAAACAGTGTATTATTTAAGTAATCAGAGGGGACAGAAAACCTACAAAACTAGAAAGTTCTACATAAAAATAATTCTTCCAATGTTGGGGTTAGTCTTTAGTAGATGAAACCTTGGGAGATTTGGGTTGCACGTGGATCGTCCTGTGGAAAGCTGGAGTAATAGAATGTGTTTATTTGTGGTGAGGACAGTGTTAGCAACAATAAATAGAAACAAAACCAGCAATCAGTTCAAGAAAAGGATGGGTTTGCCAGTAGGTCTCTATCTCTAGGGGCTTTTTTCCTTCTGTGGATTTTCATCCTCAGCACCTCCATGTATTGTCTTTGTTTTCTCATCTGTGACATGGTAATAAGATTTTGAGGGTCCCCTTGCAACATTGCTCACTGACCATGTAATGACAGAGACAAATTTTGGGGGTTCATAGCTCCTGACCCTCCATGACTCCTCCTGGGAGCTGGGAGAGCAGGTCCTGAGTTTTAAACAGGCTTTTGACCAGGGAAGAGTTCTGAATATTTAGTTTACAAGTGCGAGGGTGTGGGATTCTAAAGGTTGACTGGGTGTAAAAATGTAAAGGTTTTATGCTGCTCTGTAGTCTGCTTTCAGAAGCAATCTGGTGGAGGTGGTTGTTAAAACATTTTTAATAACATTCAGTGCCATGAGGTACAAATGGAGTGTGTTCCCTGCCAAATCATTACATTTGGTCTTTTTGCTTTTGGCTGACTGCAATAAGCCCTCTGCAGCTGAATACTTGTTAAATTCTGTACTGAGTATTTGGCCATGTGAGGAGTCCACAACTCTTAGCATTGGGACCTTCAGTGAAATACAAACTTTGCTGTTGGGGCTTCATTGGTGATGGTCTTGCTTTTTAATTAGATTTAACTAAGTTTGTAGATGGCATCTTGCATTTTGAGGGCTTTTTGGTTTGAGGAAAAGGGCTAGAGGTGCACTAAAACGAATCAGTTTTAACATCTCGTGCCAGAAACCTCTTTTAACTGAAAGCAGAAAGTATTTAAGTTGGTTTTGGTCCAGAATGAATCATGGTCTCTACAGGAAATCACAGCAGATGAGTTCTATTCCAGGGTTTCCATGAGTGCCACATAAGTTACATGTATTAACAGGTATTTGTCTGTAATAAATAAGATTAATGACACAAAACACAAGGCCTGAACAACTAGGGGTTCCTAAACCCACTTCTCAATTAATTCATCATCACTTTATACTTTTGAATATCCAAATTAGTAAATGTATTTGTTAATACTGGAGAGTTTGGGAGTGTGTGGAATTCTGACGTGACTTTTCATTCTTGCACAATTTTGTGCATTTCATGGGAACATGAAGCCAATATTTCTGTAATTTATAGATAATATGAGTAGAATGACTATTTTTGGAAATGTTGCTGATTTTATACTAAAGTGTTTGTGGCTTTTTTTTTTGGGAGGAGGGCCCGTTTCTGAAACCATTTAAGATGCTAAGCAATTTTAGGAATAAAAAAGTCTCTAATAAATCCTGTATCAATATGGAAAAAAAGAAAAAATTGAGCAGAGGTCTGGTTACCCACATTATTTACTGACCAGAGATTTCAAGTATTTTAGAAGCTCTACAGAGTTAGATGTTTTAGGCTTTATTTAGACAACAAATCCCTTTGAAGCAAATTAAGTCCATACTTTATAGTTCTGGTATTGGGACTTAGAATGCCTTTTTATGACTTTTTTTCCACATCTAGAAATTCTTAATGTCCTTGTTGCCTTCCTGAGCATTGCTGTGTGTTTATTGTTATCAGCCCTACGCTGGCCATTAACAGTCAGGGTAAAAGAAAATCTCTGCTCATGTGTGGAACTACAAACATGCATCAAGGTGCATCTCTTTTAAAGTACCTATTTTAAGGCTGCTTGTCCATGGAAGCTCTTCAGCTAATGAAAAAAAAATAATTGAGAGAACAATGTATTCTGAAAAATATTCTATGGGTTTTTTTCTTATAGAGATATGAGAACCGATGCCATGTCACAGTAAATCTTGGGGTTTGAAACCGTTTGGCCCTCTGCCTGCTGTTTTTTAATTGTGGTAAGAACGGGAATGAGCAGGGGACAGTCTCATGTGAAAAATATTTATAACATTAAATTTAAATTTATGTGGATGAACCTTGATACAACTTTAAATAATTTTCTTCTAGTGAAAGCAGGATTTCCTTGTCTTCCCCCACTGCTGCATCTCCTAAACAGAGAGGTGAAAGAAAACCATGAAGCAAACATCCATAGTCTGAGCAGGTAATGTATAGAACAGGGAGACTCCACTGCTGTGCTTAAGGCCAATTGGCAATTGCTGTCCAGAGGGAATGGAGGGGTTTGGGATGGAATTCTATTTAAAAAGCCAGCTCTGCTCTGCCCTGCCCTGCTCCTCCCAGGGAGGGGACTGACCTCAGGCTGCACCACAGCCTTTGGCTGCAGCATCATCTGTAAAGACACTCGAGGCAGGGTTAGGAGGAAGGCTGTGTTTTGCAAGGCATTTAAATGGCCTAAATTTCAGTTCCTTCCTAAGAAGGAACACTCAGGGGCTGTGCAGAGCTCTCTGGTTGCTCTGAAAGGGCCGTGCAATCCAGGGTTGTCCACAGCTGTAAATCCACCGTGTTCCTGGTGGGCTGTGCCAGGGAAACTGCATCTGGAGACACAGCATCCCAGGAAATGTGGTGTGTGGCTGGTTAGGAGACACTCTGTGGTCCTCAGGCTTTAAAATGCAGGAGAGGGGTTTCCTGGCTGAATTTTAGCTTCTTCCCACTGTGTGTTTAGAGAACTTGCCTCCCATGCCCGAGGGGTGAGTGATGATCAACACCAACATTTGGCAAGGCTGCTTCTGACCCAGAGTGAGGTTCTTCTCTTGAGTCACAAACAGAAGCCAGCATTATGTGCTCCTACAGCCACGAAACCTTTAACAACATTTGAATCCCAAAAAACCATCCCCCTCAATATCACTACTGTCTGGCAAACAGCGAGACAATGCCCTCCATAGCTGTAGGTAAGTTCTTAGAAGTTCATCCTTTTCCTGTCACAATTAACCAGCTCTTGCCTCAACTTAGGTGTGGCCACCTCCATTTTTTCTTTTTTTTCCTGTCAAACTAAATGTCTTAAACTTGTGGGTCTCTCCATGACACTCATGTGTTTGATGTCGAGAAGAGATGAGCTGTAAAAATTCTGGCATAATTTAGGGCTCCTTGGAAGTGTCTTTTGATATGTAATCAGCTGTGTCTGATGCTGAGGAAAGCAAGCTGTGCTTTGGGGACAGGTTCAAAAGTGTTGCTGTGAGAATATAGAGCAGGGGACTTCCCACTTAAATGGAAGACTGACTCCTCATTTCTATTATTTAATGGTGGCTTAAATCTTAAAACATTGGGTTTTACTCCTTTCCCAATTTAATTTTTCCCTTCTTGTTAGCTAGACAGATAGATAATAAAAACCTAGGACATAAAAGGACTAAAAGTGACCACTGGCTATGTGGAGACCCTGCTATGAATAGATGCCTCATTCAAAGTAGTCCCACTGCTGTGAATTGTACATCCTACCAGGAGGGAAACAATGGGATGAAATACCAGCAGCAATAGTGGAAGAGTTATTACAGGCTCTGGGGCTGTAATCCTCTGGAAAGTTTCATCACTTTGCAATGAAGCAGAGGTTTGGAGTGTGATTTTCTTTTCTAGTTGAGTTGGTTGGTTAAAAGGGTGAAAGAAATCCTGGCTGCCTACCTGTGATCCGTGTCAGGGATAGGTAATGGCAGTGCTGATTGTTCCAAAGGGGCTGGAGGCTGGGATGGGTGTGGAATACCGAGACCCAGGGGTGGGCAGGAGCAGGGAAAAGTCAGGAAAACCCTCATCCCCATAGGTTGGACTTGTAAAACACAGAGTTTGTATTTGAAAATGTCTATAGCCTTATGTTATATTTCTTAAGGGCTGTTTGAGGTTCTCAAAAAAGATGGACCCAAAATAAAGAGAAGGAGACAAATAGCTAAAATTAAAAACTTTGTGGTCTCATAATACTAAATATATAGTTAGAGCCTATCAGTGACACTGATGTCAAGGGAAGGACTATAAAACATGGTAAAATAACTTAGAGACAGATTTAACAGTCATGACTACATTTGTTTTAAATAAATCAAAGATTTAAACAACATCAATTTTATTGAAACTGCTTTAGATAATAAGTGGTTGTAAATAGCTGAAATTCTTTAGTTTATGACTATTGACATATTAACAGGAAAAGCTGACGTGGGCAGCTGTGTCAGCTTTGGTCTGACCCATCTGCAGCTGATTTGTGTTATGCCAAATCTTGTAGATCAGTCAGAAATGTGATACAAAAAGGAGGTTATTTCCATCAGTAAAACAGCAGAATGTTCAACATCAAAACCTGGGAACTACTCAAACAGAGTCCAGTGCATTCTGCCTAGAGCTGGGTTCTTGTTGGAAGTTGAGATGAATATTCTGCACTCTGCCCTTATCCTGAGTTATTAATAAAAGGGAATCAGTACTTTCATTATTATTACTGGTGCTTGGCAAAAACAGTCTGGCAACCTTCTGAGTCTTTTTCGAAACTGATGGCTCTGTTGCATCACCAATAAATTATTTAGCTTCTGGAGGGGCAGGGGATTTTAAGAGTTGTCTCAGCATCTCCTGTTGATGTTCTTTGTTGATTCCCATGGCAGCCTATTTCCTCTAAAGCAACTAACACTCCTACTTATGAGATGTTTAATTATGAATTCCCCTGCCTTATGAAACACCCAAAATGTTGTACTTAGTCCTCAGCACTAGGGAGTACTAGGTTTTTTTCTGGTTCTAATTCTCTTTCCTTATAACATGAGCTGCTAAACCTGCTGATCCAAATCTCAGGATCTGCGTGTGCCTGTGCATCAAACCCCACCCAGCCACACAGGGGCCATGGGTTTGATGCTCAGATGAATCAAATCACATTTGCTTTTATTCTCCTGTAGTATTTTTCTGCCATTAAAACCTTCAACCCTCAGGCTGGTCTGAAGCCATACAGAATTCCTGTGATTTCAGGGGAAATCTTTGCATGTAGACTCACAGAGGATATTTTAAAGAAACTGTATCTGTAGTGTTGTCTGGCTTAATATAATGTTGCTCTAAGGACTACACTTTGAAAAGATCCAGTTTCCTCCTTGAATGGCTGATTTGTTGAATTGATCCTTTTTTTTCAGACAGGAGGAGGAGGAAACTTCTAATAATGAGGGTCTGGGTGTTTAAAACAGTTAATGTGATGGAGTCTGGGCATATGAGTTGTGGTTTTAATTTGTTCATGATTCTAGTTATGTTGTGCAAGGCTGAATGAGGACCACTGGAGAAACCCTTGTAAATTTACAGTTTGGGGTTTTTTTTCATCTTAAAAATTCAAGAGTTCCATAGATATACATGTGATTTGGGAAGCCCTGTACCTCTCCTTTCCCATTCAGGTACACAAAGTATATTATATTACATTACATTACATTATATTATTATATTATATTATATCATTCATCATGATTACAGAAATATCTCAGCAGAACTACTAAAAATATCAAAGAAAGGACAAAAGCAATGAGATTTTAAAATATACACAATCCTGAAGATAGATCTTATTGGTTCAATTCTAGAAAAGTGATTTTTAGCAGAAGAAAGACTGCCACTAAGGCCTCTATTCCACTAGGGCTTGTAGATGCAGCTTTTGGGTTTCTTTCCTGCTATTTGCCATTCTTTATGGCTGAAACTCTGCTGAAACTTTAAACCAATGCTTCTCATTCCTTACAAAGCCATGAGGGAACCTATTCTCTTCAGTGCTGGTTAAATCCAGGACTTCCATTTATAGAGGAACAGAGAATTCTCACTGCAGGAAGCTTGTAAAGAATTTGGTATGAAATGATGCAATTAGGCAGTTGTGGAAATGAGGATGTTGGAGCATAAGAGAACAGGGGTTTGCAAGGCAGTGTCTTCTGTTATTTCTAGGAGGATTTCTTAGGATTAATGGATCAGTAAAAAATGAAAACTGACAGCGAGGATGCCTCTATCAAAAGCTATACAATTCTGTAGATCCTGGTCTTGGAAATATTGCTGGTCTGGAATTGGAAGTCTCTCACCTGCTCCCCACAGCTGAACACTGAGCAGCTCCCAAAAAGAGCATGCAGGTGATTTTTTCACTTTCACAAACAAGGATGAGATGAATCTAAGGAGATTATTTTTGGAGTTGACACTGAATCCTTGCTGAACCACAGCTATGCTGCTAAGTTTAGTAAGGGTGCACTGATAACATTTAGGTTGTCACTGAGATGAGTCTTTGGCTGGATTTGCCCAAATTTGGGTTCTTTGGTGCAAGCAGCTGAATGTCTCAACCAATGAAAAAAGGAGGACAGCAATGCTCAGGTTTGGTATGAAGTGGAAATATGAAATGATATGGAAATAGCAAGCTTTCAGTTAAGAAAGAGAGATTTTTTTTTTGGTTGTGTTTTTAAGGAGAGAGACACAGAAGAAGGGTGGAACTCCAGTGGGGGAAAAAAAAAAGCAGTGACAGACAGAAACACAGCAAAGTAGGACAGGGTGGCTGGCAGGGAAGGTAAGGGATTTGAGGAAATATTTAATAATCTGGTTCCTGTTTGGGGCTGAACTGCTGTGGCTTCATACCCTGAACAAAGGTGCTGCTCCATGTGGATGTGGTGTCCAACTTGTTCTGGAATTGTCACTTAAACTCTGATAAAAGCACCTTTTGTTTTAGTAATAAATGCATATTTCATGTCCTTGTTTTGGTCCTGAACGAATCACACAAACATGCTGCAGTGGAGGTTTTGGCTGTGATGAGGATTTGTGTCCCTTTCCCTGAGTGAGAGCTGAAGAGGGAGCAGGGCTGTGCCTTCAGCCCAGTCCCAGTGTCCCGGGCTGTGTGTCCTGAACCTGTCACCTCTGGGCTCAGCACAGGATTTCTGCAAAGCAGACCTTCCTCCTTGATTAAATCATCACTGCTTTCATCCTTTTCAAGCTTTCCAGGGTTATTGATTATGTCAGAGGGTTTAGACATTGCATTACTGCCCCAAAATGACTGCAAATTTCCTTAAAATTACAGCAGTTCTGAACACTGTGTCAGCCTGAGAACCTGCACCAAGGAGGCACCAGCAGCAGCTGTGTTTGTTACTCAGACTGGACTGTAATTCTGAGAAACATTTTTTAAATGCTTTATAAAGAAATTAGTTGTATTTGAAAGGTATTAACTGAAACATTATACAACAAAAGTAGTCTAGCTATGAAAATGACAGGTTTGGTATAAACGGGTGCATATTTGAAATCTGAAAGACCAAAATTTATTGTGACAATAAAATATTCCAAATTTCATATTAGCTAGTGAGACACTATGACCTGGCCTCAACTGGCTTTAAAAAGTGCAACATAAGAAATTGATGGAGGAAGGAAAAGAACAGGAAAATGAAATTTCAGGAAGTGCTACTGTAGGAAGGGGTTTAAGCAATTTGTAGATAAGAGTGTGTCCCTCTCTCTTATGGTTCAGAACCATGTGACTAAAAGTCCCTTGTAATTGTCTGCTCTCTGCTAAACCCCTGCTGCTGGAGCCCACTGGAGTTTCCAAATTTTCAAGCAATTCAGATGATGTCACCACCCCAAATTTGTTGGGTTTTCGTGCCTTCCCATTTTCCTTAAAATCAAATTAATCCAGGACACCTGTAAATAATAGTTAGTCCTGATTATGAATGTACAGCCTCCCATGAAACAACTATTTTTAAAACTATAAATAGGATGCTAGTTTTATTTTTTATCATTGGGAATGGCAGAATGCTTCTTCCTGGGAGAAAAATCTGTAGTGCCAACAGTGGCAAGTATCAATTGCCTCTGTATTTCAAGCTAATGAAATAAACTACGTTTTGTTTATGATAAATAACCTTGTATTGCATTAAACCTTCAAATATTTTACTGTTATTAATCTAAAAACCATCAAAGTTGTATACTACATAGAATCTCCATAGGAACTTGATTTATGCTAAGATGCACTGTAAAAAAAAAAAAAAAAACAAAAAACAAAAAACAACACAAAACCTTGTTAAACCACATTAAAAATCCTGTTAAAAATAAAAAAAAAGGAAGGAAAACAACCCCCAAACACCATTTGGGAGAGGTTGGTGTTGTCCATGTTTCGTGTGTGGGTGAAAAGAGCCATTGAGAGCAAAGTTGATTGGATTGAATGGGTCCAATCCCCCTGGGGGGGCCTTTGGGGTGTGGGGGAGCTGGGCTGAGCTGGGCTGCTGCCAAGGCCTGGCTGATGGGGGAGCAGCAGAACTGGAACATGAGTCATTCCCCCTTCTCCTCCTTGCTCATGTTAGGCAATACGCATTGCCCATTATAATTTATGAGTAATAATGTTAATTGCCAGCTCTGTGTAATTGGTGTGGTTCAAGTATGGGCTGTTAATTGTCGTTTGTATTGGAGCCTTGACTTTTCTGAGCAGCCATAGAATGTGAGTTTTAATTACCAAGTTCCTTGCTGCCATAAATGTCCACGAGTGATTTAGGAAACACAGGATGCCAGAACAGGTTTTGACAGGGTTTTTTTTGCCTTTCAAGCCCTTCAGCTTGCTGGGGAAAATAACTCCAGTAAAACCGAAGCAGCACCATCAAAACATTACAAATAGAGTCACAGCTACGCTGCAGCTTCTGTAAAAGGGAGTTCTTTATTTGGCCAAAAACTTGCTGTAAGGATGGGGTAGTGATGGCAAAACAAATGAATTAGGAAATACACATTTCTTGACTTTTAACTGGTTTCTCTGTCACAAGGAAATGGATAGGTTTGAAAATTCATAATTTTTGTAAGTGAAATATAATTCCTGGAGGAGTGTGGTTGGGTTTTTTGTTTGTTTGTTTGTTTGGCTTGGTTGTTTTTTCTTTTCTTTTATTTTTTATTCCTTTTTTTTTATTTTTTGTTTTGTTTTAATTAAATTTAACTGAATCTGTATTCAGCAAAGACAAGAGCTGGTTGTCAGTAGCTGATTTGGGGTCACTGATGGCAAAGTGGACTGCAGCTTGCAATTTGAAGGGTACATAAAGCACTGGCTGTGTTCCATAGTATGCATTGGTAAACTGCAGACTGCAGTAAAACCTCCCTGTTGCAACATAAATATGGCATGAAAGTTGATTAACCAGGTTTATGTTGTTAGCCAAGCCTGCAATCCATCTGGACTAAAAGGATAAAAACGAAAACTAAGTTGTTTAACAGCAAAATAGTGAGCCCAGGTTAGAAAAGGCAGAGGTTTGGACATTGAAGTTCCCAGCAAGATGAGCAGTTATTTGTTCTATCTCGTGCCTTGCTTAATTTCTTTTTTTTTGGTGAAATAACTGTGATTTGTTGAGTTGAGTTCATTATCATTAAAGGAAGAGCTGTTTGTGTGTCTGAGTGGAAGGGTGGAAGTGTGGTGGGAAGTGTGGTAGAGTCTTCCCCTGCCCTGGGCTTACTCTGTGTGTGCTCCTGAGGAGAACTGCTCATTAGGAACGTTCACTTTGGAACTGGAGCAGTCCAGTGTCTCTGAGACCTTCATTCTGCTGTTTGGGGTCTTCTCAAAGCCATGCCCTGCCCACCAGCCAAGTTTGGAATAAACTTTTCCACTCGTTGTGCTGATACATTTGAAATTGAACCTTGGTATTGCAGGGACTTTATGGATCAACGTGATGCCAATTAAATATTCCAGATGTTGGTAGTGTTTTTACACATTGGCTATTTAGGAAAAACAATGTCTGAAGGCAAATTTATCACGCCAGATTCTGGAGTGGGAAAGGTGCGCTGAGGCAGCAGCTCTGACCCACAAAGGACTGAATTTGATGTATTTATTCATTATATGAGCATGAAATCAAGGCATTGTCTGGCTGACACAGGGCCCTATTAGTGGCAAAATGGGCTCAGTAGGAATCATTCCCCTGGATCAGAAGCAGCCCTGCTGATTTGATTTATGTTTGCTGAATTCTGCTGGCTGTCCTTGCAAAGTTTTATCCCTAATCAATATGGGCAGAGCCCTGGCAGTGGAGCAGCTCAGGAAATACAGGAGTTTTATGTGGATCTGCAGAAACCCCTGGTGTGTGTGGTAGATAAAGGGGAACAGTTCTCATCTCCTGAGCTCTTGAGGCTCCATGTCTTTTCTTCCCAATGAAAGACTCCTGTTTATTAACTCTGACTCCTGCAGAACTCCCCCATCCAGGTTGAATCTGCAGCACAAAATCACTTTGTTTCTAAAGAAATATGATTTTCTGTTCCCAAATGGATCCTGTCTTAACTACTTTTGTACTTATCACCTGCTCCTTCCCCCTTGTCCTGCTCTTTTTTATCACATTTAAATAGCAAGGCTCTTTTTCAACCACTCAAGTGTGATTGAACCTAAATTCAGGGGGGATCTCTGCTCAGCATTGCTGTTTTTGTAGCAGGTCCACTGCATATTGATATTTGGCACAAAAAACCAAGGGACATTGCCTATTTTAAGTGAATATCCTATTTTTTATGGAATTGTCAGAGGTCTAAATCAGTCACCAGAATCTGAGCTTATTTCCATTGATTCCTGAACAGTGTGGTAAGTAATGTGCTCTTCCTTGGTTTTGAGACTCAGAAATTAAGCCTATTTATTTAAGATTTAAACTAATTGTACTTGCATAATTCTGCAATGTATGGAAACAGAATCTCTCCTAAAGAGCTGGTGGGGAAATAGAAGTTTGATTTGAGCCCACATGAGCTATTGTTGGAATTTCAGTAGAATAGAGACTGGTCTGAAATGGTTTGGTTTATCCCTGCCTCTTAAAGTAATATTATGAATATGAATACTTTTATTTAATCAAGCCAGCTGTATCCTGGGAAGGTGAAACACTGGGTAATTTAAAGCCAAATACAAAAGCTCATGTTCTTCTGGGGATGGTGGTTCTGACATTGCAGGGCCAAGGTCAGGAGCTCTGCAAGCTGAGACACAATAACTTGTCAAGATTTACTGGTATTAATTAGGGCTTGTAAACAAAAAAATATAATGTGCACATAATTCCTTCATTTTTGTTCTGCTAATTCACTGTTTTAATAAGCATGCTAAAAATAATACTATTTTTAAAGTTGATGAAGAATCAAACCTTGTATTTATTTACTGAGAAGAACCCAGGAATTTTGTTCTCCTCTGTTTATGGAATTTATGCTGCTTTCCTGTTTGGAAGGAGGGTTGGTGTAAAAGAGATTCTCACAACACAAACAGGAGTGGGGGATGTTTTTATATTGTCTTGTAATTTTTGGGAGGAGTGAGAGGTAAAATTATCCACCTTAGAGAAAAAACACTTGCAGCCAGGAAATTCTGGTTCAAGCCTTAACTGAGAGGCAGCTGAGAGCAGCTTTTGCAGGCAGCGTAATGCCACGTGACTGTGGTGATACAAATTTTATTTCAGGAGCACTTAAGAAGCATATGCTAATGTTTTGTAAGGGAGGATGGCTTTGGAATGTCCTTTGAAATGAGAATCTCTGCCATTATTTAAATAGAACGTGTGTTTGCAGCGTGCCTTAATTTATGTCTCGTCAAGGGCAGATGAGACAATTCTTGTCTGTAGAGATGAGATACAGATGGCTGGAAAGAAATGCAAGGAAACCCAGCACTGAGTGCTTTGCTGTGACTCTGTGGCACCTTTGCCCTGCCTCCTCACCCACCTGGAGCATCCTGCTGCACAGAACATCCACCTGCCCCAGAGGCTCTCACACACCCAGGGCACGGTGCTCCTTTGCAGAATAGACCCAGACACAGCCTCCATGCTGAGGTTCCAAGCAGCACAGAAGTGTTCTGCTGCTCCTTCATGCAGGAGGAGCTTGTGTGAATTAGTGCTTCCAGATCCTGATTGTTCAAGAGGCAGAATTCAAAGAGCAGGACAGCTTCTGCTGGTTCAGCCCTGCTTCTCTCAGGAGACCTTTGGAGCTGCTCTTCACAATTCAGTTGCCAGCTTTGGAGGGTGGGCCCTTCTATAAATGAAATTGTAGCTCAAGACATCAAGAATGTATGTGGGAGTGGAGTAGCAGAGCTGAGGGAAGTATTTCTGTCGTTTAGGAGTATGAGAAAGCACCTTTAGGTTGTTTTGCACTGGGATTTATCTTCTGAGAATGCCTGGAAGAAGTGAGGAGCTGAGTTAGAGCAGGAGCTGTGTGTATGGCATCAGTGTAACACCAGAAGGGGGAAATGCTCAGTGTGGATGTACTGGGGAACATATTGAGGAAAAATATTTACTGGGGGGCAGAAAAAGAAACCACCCTTATGATTCAGGCTTTCTCATGGTTCCTGTGGGTCAGCTCTCCATGCAGATATACAGGGAATTCCTGTTCCTTAAAATATGGGACTTCTTTTTTTGCTACTGGCTCAGTTTATAATCTGGATACGTAGTTGGAAATCTAAAACCAAACCCCAAAAGCCCCAAACTCTGCCAACACTTCACATGGTATGGTGGACAAAAATTTGAAGGGAAACAAAGCCCTTAGGTTACATTTCTTTAGAATTCCTCAGGTTTTGTTGTTTTCTTCTGAAGATGCATTCTTGGATGCAGACAGGTTCAAGACTTCAAATTTCTAATAGATTATCAGCAAAAATCTAAGGTGGGTATTGAAATAACCTGATTTATTTTCCTAGTGATGGTACTGTTGGCACCTGGCAGTTTTTTGTATTGTAGAATTATTGTCAGATGGCCTTTTTTAAAGGGCTTTATAAACAGTAGGATGAACTAAACCATAATTTACCAGTGAAATCATGTGGATTTCAGGGTGAGTATTCCAGAGGGGAGAAGATTAGAGCCTGATGTCTATGAGGAGACTTAACAGCAAATGTAGCATGAGACAGAGGCTGAG
Source organism: Hypocryptadius cinnamomeus (assembly GCA_013400635.1). Taxonomy (NCBI): domain Eukaryota; kingdom Metazoa; phylum Chordata; class Aves; order Passeriformes; family Zosteropidae; genus Hypocryptadius; species Hypocryptadius cinnamomeus. Next base: position 10,718 of record VYZP01078373.1, on the reverse strand, counting down.
GAGGGAAGGTGAGAGAGGGCAAAGGACAAAATTGTTTTGTGCTTTTCAGCTGCCCTTTTTATTCAGCAGCAGTTGATATTTGTGTGTAATTATAGGGTAAAAACAGTCTCTATTTTAATGAAATTTTAGAAAATAAAAGCTTGAGTTGAAATAGCCAAATGGACACTAATCCATGAAGCTGAACCAGCCAAAACTGTGTGATGCTTTAAACACTATTGGGTGTTTATGCTGGACCCCAAAATTGCTGGATTATTTGTATTTGCAGCCTCATCAGATTGACTGCAAAGCTTCCAGTGATCTTCCCTCTTCAGCTGTGGACAATACCTTAACTGCAGGGATGATGCCATGTGGGGTATTGTTAAATAAACCTAATTTTTTATTCATCATTTTACACTTTCATACAGCAATTATTTTCCTTTCCCCTTCATCTTCCCACATTTATACAGATCATGGGAAAGATATCCTTATGAAATTATATTTAACAATTGAGCTCTTAACACATTTCTGTCAAGGCTCTGAGCATATTGATGGTGACCCCCTTATTTAACAGTGATTATAATTGATTTCTCACTACTCTTAATGCCAGGCAATGATTAGAGAATGAGCTATGGCCAACTCTCTCTCGTGGTGAGATTTTTTATCAGACAATATAAGATTGGAGTAGAACTGAAAGGGTCTTTTATGCTATGAAGCCTTTATGAGTATTAAAAAAAAAAAAGTAAAATGTGCTCATTTGAAATGAGTCTACTGACAAAACATTTAGCAATGAATGCTGCTGTTTGTGTTATTGTATTATCTCTAAATGCCAAGCCAGACTATCAGTACAGAACTTGCAGTCTGGCTCCTTTTGGCACTGGACATTTGATATTACTTTATATTTTCCTTACCCTTAACAAGTCCACTCTCGATCCTGATCAGATTCTCTCTTTTCCAAAGGGAGAAGAGGAATGGGAATGACAGAACAATTGGATTTAATTCTGCTGGGACTTCTCCTTGAGGGTTTCACAGGAATCCTGTCAGGATTGCACACTGATGTGTGCACATATTTACAGCTGACATTTGTACATATTTACATTTAACATTTGTACATATTTATATTTAACATTTGTACATATTTACATCTGACATTCCCCCTGCTGGGGTGGTGGAGACTGGAAAGGTAACAGGATCTTCATCACTGGGCATGGCCTGGGAGGCAGGAATATCTCTGGATGAGGAGCCTTAGGAGGAAATGCTCCCCGCCCTGTGGGAATCCTTGAGCTCTGTGCAGGACAGCAGTGGGGGTTGCTTTGTTCTCCTTCTCAGGCTTGGCAGGGTGTGTGCACACTTCTCCCCCTGGAAAGTAAAACTCCAGGCTGAAGGCTCCTTCAGCCTGACTGTTCCAGGGTCTGTGCTGGCAGTGTGGAGCAGACTGCTGCACCTGACTTTCGAAATGAGCAATCAAACATTTGCAGAATATCAAAAAAATGCAGAGGAAATCCAGAGCAGCAGGAAAAACCACAGAATGGTGACCTCTTCTCCCGCCCCATCACCTTCTACCTTCCCCAATTCATCTTATCAGTGTTTCTTTACTTTTTGTTGTTTTTCTCTTTTTTATTATTTTTCTGCATCCCCCAGCTTGGCTAAATCTAGTTTTTTCTCATTCCAGCTCTGCCCTGTGCAGTCTGTTGCTGATTGCCATTTCTTCCAGTTAGTTGTCAATATTCAGATCCCACCAACCCACAGCAAGATCTACTTGACATGGTTATTTACAGCAGACTTTCACTTGTAAACACACAAAATTTAATTGCTTTTCTTGCTTCCTGTGTTGCCTGTGCTGTCTACCTTTTAAGCCTAATGCCACGCTACATCTGACAACATAAATGAGAAGGAATGGCATAAAATTGGAGGCTTTTGTTCAAAATATCATATGGATTTGTGAAACTTTGATGTGAGTTTTCTTCTAGGACTTAAAGTCTTAAGAAATAGCAATATAATTTTGTTTCCCAGCTTTTTAAAGGAAGGTGAGTGTGGGGAGAGTGCTGTGGCACAGAGAAAAAACTCAGCATTTAGCCATTAAAAATCCTCTGGCAGCATGGTAAGAAATCAGAAAGTTGGGGTTTTTTTCATGTTCACTTCCCCACTTTGCTTTTTGGCAGAAATGAGGAAAGCTGTGCTCCCTGAACTGCTGACCTCAGTGGGACTAAAGCTGTGCTAGGGACCCCTCAGGTTGAGAAGCGCAGTCCCTGACATTGATATTTATATTTTTTTCCCCAGATCTGGCTTGGTTTTGGTGTCCAAGGCATCCTCTGGGGCGGTGCCAGTCCCGCTGTGCCACCCATGGTGGGGAGGGGACAGGAGCTGTCTGTCAGGGCTGGATGGGTTTAACCCAGGTGTGGAATATCCTGGGAGCCCTGCTGCACTCCCAGCCCAAGCCAGCGTGCCAAGGAGCTCTGGCTGCTCAATGTCCTGCAGTCTGGCTGCTGCAAGCCAGCCCTGCCCAAAGATCTCAAATTGCTCCTGCTCCATGAGCACTGATCCTCTTTAAGCACCCAGCTGTTCCTCAGCCTGCTCAGATTTTAATATATGAATATGCATGGCTATGAAGGAAAAGGAGAAACAACCATCATTGATATCAGTGGTTCTTCACACACCTACAGCATAAAGGTTTCATCACAAAGCACCACTTTGTCCCGTTCTCCTTTTTTCATGATTTTTTCCTGTCTGCTGTTTCAGTTTTAGAGAGTTGATGATGAGGTAGATCTCTGGGCACTGCAAACAGGGGCTGGGCAGGGCACTTCTCTGTTCCAGCCCTGGAGGTTTCCATTGCTGTGCTCTCAGCATGAGTGGGAGAAAGATCTAATGGGGTCCTCTGCAGAAACCAGCAATGTTATACAAGATCTAATGGAGAGCAATAAAAATTTCATTCCCAGGCACTTCAAGACTATACAAGAATTTGGGTATTGCACATCTGTGTTTTACTTGGGAACTTTTATGATTTTATTTTTATTTTATTTTTAAATCACTGTGGAAGTGTTGCTACAATAAAGGGTTTGGGGAACTCATCTCTGTTTATAACTTCACGTAGCCAGAGGTACTAAAAGAGCCAGTCTGGAGAAAGCTTTGAAGAATCAGGGCCTCAGCTGCCTCTCTTTTTCTAAAAAGTCCTGAACTTGCAGGCTTCCAAAAGGAAAATGTGCTTTACAGGGTGTTGTCTTCTGGTACAGTGATGATCAAACCACAGGCTGGTGGAGGAGGAAAAAATTAAAAGTTTCTCCTCTGTCTACTTTTATCTTTGCTCATTTCTTGGATATGTCAGAAAAAAAAAAAAAAAAGGCTAAAAGGGCTTTTGGCTCTCCCAGTTCATATTTATGAGCACCTTGAAATGACATTGTCTTTATGGGGGCTGTTGTGGGATGAAATTTGCACCATTATAAACAGGTCCTCATTGTGCCCTGCTTTCGAAACTTGCTTGTACCAAACATGAATTATTTGAAAATACTTTCCAAGAGTAAAAGATTTAAGTACAAATGCAAAATTGAAGTGTTCAAGATGGAAGAATTACCTTTCCCAAAAGTAGAAAATAGTACATATTGCTCTTTTTTCCTTGGTTTCTTCATTTATTTTTTTTAATTTATCCAATGATAAAACTGGAAGATTAATAGACTTGCTCAACAGTGGATGAGAACAGAAAGATTTGTCCACCAGCATTGTTAAATCAGAGAAACTTTTTAGCTCTGCTGTTATTGAGAAGTTTAATGTTTTTTGCCAATGATTTGAAGTAATTAAATACTTAAGACGTGGTAAATCTATATTATATATCTATTATATATTAATCTGTATGTATCTAATGCATTCAGAGAAATCCAATCAACAGCTGAACTTTCTGGCCCATTAAAGAGTCTTTCAAATGTGCATTCCCAAGTTAAAATTGACTTTGTCAGCACAAATAAAAGTAAATGGAGAACATTTCTCTGTTGTGGATTTGTTTTGTTCTGATTTTTAAATATGTCATCCTAGTCACACCAAAATAGTTTAGTTTGGAAATTCAAGCTTTGGAGGCCCAGTTATAAGAAAAAAACATTATTTGATGGGTTTGAAGATCAGTTATGAGCACATGAACCTCAAGGTCAAGAGCAGGATGCTGAAGAAATGAAGTAAAGCCTCTGCAGAGGACTGGGGATGTGGAGCTTCCTGGAATTTGCAGCAAGGCTCAGGGCAAGGTGGTTATTAGGATGAATTTATGGCATCCTGAAGATGTTCAAGGCAGAGCACAATCTGAAACAAGAGCAGAATTTAGTCTGGGTCTTGCTCCCAGTTCTTCCTTTGAGCTGTTGTTTCTCTGAAGCTGCAGATGGGAAAAGCTGCAGGAGGGAGGACAAAGCTTCATCACAGCTCCTGTGCCCTTAATTTGGACATGTCTGCATCTCAGACTACTATGGGGTAGGAGTTGTTTCTCCTCCTTGAGGAAAGCAGGATATTTTTTAATATACCAAAGGAGATTAAAACAAAGAGAGCACAGTGCTGCCTTGCTGAAAAATACCTTCTAGATAAGGTCTGCTGCTCCCAGTCCTGGTGACTTATTGGGATCACATTTTCATTTGCAGTGAATGGAGAGCATGCCATGCAGACAATGGGGTGCTTGGGCAAAGGGAAATCAGGGCTGATATGAAAAGATGTGACAAATTCAAGCAGGAGGATGTTCCTGAATGTCCGTGAAGGCAGCAGAGTCAGGCTCTTTATTTGAGCTTCATCTCAATTTTGGTGGCCTCTGTTTAAATAAAGGACATAGTAATACTATTCTGATGGTTTGTTCAGTGCTTAATGAAACCTGTTTCTATTCTATTAGAATTGTGTCTGTTACAGACTGAAGACTGGGAGTTATCTTTATGAATTAGCTTTTCCTTTTCATTCTCACTAATAACTCTGTCTGTGGCACTTTGTTTCTATGGTAATGTTTGTGATGAAGCTTCTCCTTTTATTTTAAGTAGAATTCTGGAATGCTTGTAGGGACAAACACTTTTGGAATCCCATATGAGACTTTTCTGCAGGAAGATCACAAGATTTGACTCCAGAGTATGAAATAATCAGAAGAGCGCAGCCATTGTCAGACGAGAATATTGTTTGACAAAATTAACAGGAAGGTCAGATAAATTTACTCAGAGTGCTTGGAGAATAAATTGATCAAAGGATGGCTTAAAGGATGACATTTTTTTTTCCTTCTGAATATAAACTCCTCAGAAATGCTTATCCACCCCTGATTCCACAGCAGGGTTTTCTCTCCTGTTCACATCCTGGGAGGTATGAACTGAATCAGCAGCTCCACGCAGGGAGCAGATTAGGCAGAGAGTAGCCAGGAAACTGTGGAAAATTTTGAAGCTAAAATTGGTTTGGAGGACTATATTGTTTCTGCTACTTAAAGCCTGTACAAGGCCACTGAGAATGAGTCCCAGGGAATGTGGGGGGACACATCTGCAGCCAGAGCTGGGTGTTCCTACACACATTATTTCTCATGTACTTTTTGAATTTCCAGCTACTGCTCAATGGAACAGTCGTTGCTTGAAAGAGAATTAAAAGAATAGTAAAAACCTCAAACAGGTCAAGGTAACCAGCCTTCCCCAGTGCCCAAAAAGGGCCTTTGCAGCCTTTTTTGTTCAGCCCCTGACAATTGTCCACATTGATGTTTCAATATTAGAAAGTCTTTTCCTTGGAGCTCCAGGGTTCCTGAGGAGGGCTGGAGTTGTACAGAAGGGTTTGTATAGACACATAAGGTTTTCCAGGCCATGTATATTATTTTTTTATGTAGATAAGGAACCTTTTAGTAGGGATTTTCACCCCTTGCTTTGCCTTTTCTGTTTTTCCTGAGAACGTCAGGAAGGTTTTCATCCCAGCTGTGCTGTGGGATGTGACACTTCAGAGAAACAGATTCCCTTTCAGAGGGAGCTGCAGCAGAGGAGGCAACCACTGAAAAAACGGGGCTTGCCCTTAGAAATGCGGCTTCAGTGTTAAATTATGGAACAAATAACACTCCTTGATAATAAATACATCTTAGTAGCTGTGCTTCTGGGGGTTTTGCAAACGCTGAGAGTTGGTTTCGTGCTGGAACACAAACAAGAGACTTATGAGCTTCCTCTGCCTCATTTTCAGTGCTGAGTGTTTGTGGTGCATGGGAAATTCAGGGCTGGGGCTGCCAGCTGAAATATGGGACATTAGGAGACATTAGCAACAGCCCCATTTGCATTTGCACTCCACAAACACTCTAAAGATCAGCTTAAAGCTCTTATAAATTGTGGGTTGCTCTTGAGAAGCCCTTTAGTGTTGCCAGGAATCTTTATATGACTTGTCACTAGTATTGGGAGGGTGATGATGTTGGATAAAGGAAAGAAACTCCTTGGCTCAGCCCAGGGCATGGATTTGATTTTGGAAATGGCCCTTATGAACAAGAACTACACATCTGCACACGCGTTCATCAGCGTTGCTGGCACTGCTTTGATCAGTTAGGAAGATTTAATTATTTTTTCCCAGCGAGGATTTCAGGATGTGCATGCAGATTAATCATATATACATAGGAGAGTTGGATTTTTAATTTTTTATTATTTTGTTTTGGTTGTTTGGTTTATTAAAATATTTTTGTAGAAAGAGTTATCTTTAAAAAGTATAAAGGTAATAAGTAATACTCACATCATCCTGTCAGCATCTAATTCAGAGAATACTTGATGGCTGAAACCCAAGATTTCTGATAAGCCCCAAATTGTTTTTATTCTACATCAAGATAAAATAAGCCTTTAATTTCATTTATCTATCAGTGAAAAGGCAGATAATAAAAGCCACAGAAAGTCAATAAACCCACTGATTGAGGCTTCACATGTTAGAATGCTGCTTCTAATTCCTGCCAGGAAGCGTGGTCATGTCCTGACCGATCTGCTGGGCTGCTCCTTGTTCTGGGCTTAACTTCTGCCTGGAAGTTTCCTTGAGCCTGAAGAATTTTGCAGACAAAAGTGGTGTCCATAACTACATTTCTAGGTTATCTCTTTTCAAATTTGATTTTTAAAAATAGGGTGGGTTCCCCACCCCCCCACCCTCCCCCGGAAAATGGATTCTCAGAAAGTTCCTGAGTTGTTCCTTTTAATGGGACTTCTAAAAGTCATGGGCTGGGGAGGGATTGGGGAATAAAAACATGTTTAGGTGGACAAAAAAAAGGAAAGTTTTTCGCCAGTTATCTGGGAACTAATTGGTCAACTCTCTCTGTCACTGTATGTTATACAGCAATAAAATCCAGTCTAAAATGTCAAAGGTGCATTTAAAGTAATGTGTTAATAAAATAATTCTATGTGAGTTTGAGAATTTGTGTATTAAAAGCCTGAGCTGTGAACATTGGGGGTCCTTCAGATACAATGTGATTGAACAGGCTGCACTTTATGTTAACCCAAGCACTTGAGATGCCAGAAACAACATCAGTTTAATGATATTTAGTCATAACTGTAACTGGGCTTGGGTTGTTTTTGTTTCTTAAACCAAAACAAAGCCAACAGCAACAAAAAACTCTCCATGGAACAAACATCATTAGAAAATGAACCAACGCTGTTAATGGAACAGTGAAGCTTGTTTAAGGGAACATGAAAGAAGAAAATCTGCCTTTAAGGATTTTAGGGTCACAGGTATTTTAATGTGGGTGTTTTGTATTAGGACAGGTGAAGAATGCCCTGTGCCAGGCAGGCCTGAGGGACTCTTACAGGAGCCTGCAAAGGGGCACAGGGCAAGGGGAATGGCTCCCAGTGCCAGAGGGCAGGGCTGGGTGGGATACTGGGAATTAGGAATTGTTCCCTGGCAGGGTGGGCAGGCCCTGGCACAGGGTGCCCAGAGCAGCTGGGGCTGCCCCTGGATCCCTGGCAGTGCCCAAGGCCAGGCTGGACACTGGGGCTGGGAGCAGCCTGGGACAGTGGAAGGTGTCCCTGCCATGGCAGGGGTGGGACTGGGTGGGCTTTAAGGTCCCTCCCAGCCCAAACCACTTCATGATTCTCTGATTCTGGGTGAGGTTTGATTAGAGGTTGACTTTGAAATGTGATGATGACTCCAGCAGTTCAGGGGAACACCCCTGAATCCCCCATGTGCTTCTTGCTTCCTAGGGAAAGGAGTTCAGGTCAGAGCCCTGAACCTGTGGGTTAAAGCAAATGCTTCCTCAGTGATAGGCAAAGTGTAGAGGCTCTGATGATCTCACATAGTTGATGGAAAACTTGAATATTTACTCTTGCTGACACATTCTCTGAGTTTACTCTGGAGTCTGACATCTAATATTGTGCTTCATAAGAGTTTGTGTTGTTCTTCATCAGCATTCAATAAATTTTTAAAGACAAATCTTTCCTAATTGGCAGTAATGAGCCAGTAAAACTTGTATTTGATTAAGAGAAGACAGAGACCCACAAGAGCTCCCTGTGCAGTTTAAACAGTACAATTCTAGAGGTTCAATGTCTCAGTTCTGAAAGCTGGCACTGCCCTGTGGGCTGCCCTGGGTGCTAAATCTGATTGGTTTTGTTTCCTTCATGTCACTCCCAACACTTAAAGCCTCTGTAGCTGTTCAGCTAATGGTGTACAGGGCAGAAACCCCACACTTTTATAGCTGCAGGGGAGAGAATCTCCCAGGTAACTCAGCCAGTAGAGTTCTAATGAACTCTCCTCACCAAAGTTCATTTGGGAAACTCTCCTTATGGCTGGGAATTGTTTTGCAAAGCACAGAATTTTAAACTTATGGAGCATTGTTAGACACCTTGATCTAACAAATTTTCCAAATCCTTTCCAAGTTTTCCAGGCCAAGATTTATAGCTGGATAAGTTTTGTGGCAGATCTGCACTTGATGGCAAGTTCAGAATCCTGTTTATTTATATGGACCATCAGCTCAGGTTGTATTTGGATGGACTGGGGTGGTTTACATCAGCTGAGGTGATGTTTGTAGGGACTGTGGTGATTTAGGTGAGGTGAGGGTCTTCTGCAGGTGGTTGGAGATCCTTAGGTGAAAAAAGGTTTTGGGGGATGGAGTGGGGAGGAGGAAAAGCTTAACAGTTTTTAAAGTGGGTGCCTTTAGGTAAATTCTGCTTTCTTTAGTCCAACAATCTCAAATGTCATCTCTTCCCTCATATGGGTGAAGAAAGGAGCATTTGGCCTTCTGGTGCTTTGGAGAAATCCTGTTTCTGCCTGAGCAAAAGTTCCCACCAGTGAGAAGGTAAGACAGCTCTGTCACATCTTTTTATCCTGCAGTTGTTAAACCCACAGAAAACCTCCCATGAGAGGCTGAGGCCTCACCCTGTAATTGTGGCTGAGCCTCATTCACAAAGCAGACGTTGGCCATGCCATGTGCTCCACTGGAAGGTTTGCAGTACAGCTCAGCTGGGTTTTGGTATGCTGACCAGAAACATGTTCTTTATCTGGTGGGGTCCAGGAGCCCCTCTGCTGGGGTGACACACCTGGGAATAAGGTGGGATGACTGGAAGGTCCTGCCCTGTCGTCCTGAATGAAAACAGGGAGCTGAGGTTTCGTGTTTGCATCCCGTGGAAGCTGTTGGAGAGTGCCCAGTAAAGTCACACATTGGTTCCCACTGGGAAATGAAGGATATCTAAGTGTGGTGGAAACCCAGCACAAACTGGGTTTTATGGAATCTTTCAGTGTTTGAAATGTTCACGACATTTCTTCTCCAGGTTTCGAAAGCCTGGTTGTGATTAACTCCAGATTGGCTTTCTTTTATAAAACAATACAGTTGTGATAGGAAGCTTGGATCAATATTGACTCAAAGGAAGGTGACACTAAGAGGGAATAGAATATTTACCTTTTTACCTGCAGGCTTTAATGTCTATTTTAGGAGTTCTTTCTCTTGTAATTTTTATGGCTGTGAGCTGAGCTGTGTGAATCACTTATGTCAATCAGCAACACCACTCCTTGCAATGGGACTTCTGTCAAGTAGGTGTTTTATTTCTGTTATTCCTGAACTTTTTGATATTTCTCACACAGCAGAGCCATCGTATCAGCAGTGCATTTTGTATTATCCATGGTAATTGGATACTGCAGGGGGAGAATTTATTTCAATTTTTATGTGGAAATAACACATAGACAAAGAAATGTCAGGTTTGTCCTTCCCTCGTGGGTCAAGCAATATTGGCAAGGGTTTATTGGGTTTTTTGGTCTATAAATACTCCCTAATCTATATATTCTGCTGGTGTCACTGTGCTTGTGTCACCTTTCCATCCACATGTGAGTTCATGGCTGCTAAATTTAGTGTTTGCAATGCAGGGAGCAAAGCAGATGCATGGGGCAAGGGAAAAGTTATTTTTAAATGCTCTGAGCACAAGCAGTGACTTCTGGAGATCATGGAAACCAGGGGTTTTCAGAACAGAAAGAGCCCCAAACAAACAGATGTTCACCAGTTCTGAGTCAGCTTTTAGCTCTTCAGAGCCGGGTTTCTACTGTTGCTGCTGCATGTTTGTGGAGATGTTCATAGTGGTGGAGTCGAACTGGTAAAAGACATTTTATTTCTGGTAGAAACAATTAATCAGTGATGTAAAATATCTTGGGTAGCAAATCTGTGCATTCTCTGGGTTCTGTTCGGTGTGTTCATGGCTATGGCCTGTACAGAACAATAAAGCTTAAATACATCTCATGTGAGAGAATGTCCAAAACCTATATGTGGTTCCAGTGCCAAAAAAAACCAAAAGAAAAGAAACAAAAAACAAACAAACAAACAAAAAAATCCA
>VYZP01078372.1:1342-11888 GCA_013400635.1 Hypocryptadius cinnamomeus | reverse complement strand
AATACAAAAGCTAAAATCTTAAGGCATCACAGGAACAATACAGTATTTGTCACAAGACTGGAGCCGACCCTGTGTAGGCACATGAACACTGGAATGCAATTTCCAGGTATTGCATCTTGGTGGTGTTTTGATTTGAACTGATTTTCTAAAATGACCAGGAAGCAAATCCAACACGAGGGTTTTCTGGGGGGGAGATTGAAGGGAAAAATACAGCTGCAGCCCCTTGTAAGCCTAATAGGAAAACAAGTTCCATAGGAACTGAGGAGTGGATAATTATGTGTTGCCTAAGAAAAAGAAAACTGTTCCCTCCTAGAGCTTATTTTTTTTTGAACTTAAGTACTGCTGGTGGATTTCTATTGAGGCAAAATAATGGGAACAGAGGAAACTGGGCAGGAGAAACTACGCAAGGGTTTGTATAGAGGAGCAAGAAAATATGCCAAATTAATTTCATGGAATCATAAAATGTTTTGGGTTAGAAGGGACCTTATAGATCACCTAGTTCAGATCCCCCTGGTATGGGAAGGAAACCTGGCTTTTTTCATATAAAAACAGGTATTTTGGAGATGGTGAAGTAGTTATTTAATGAAAGAGAAAGCAATATGCCTATTAAAGAGATATTTAGAGTGATACATGAGAGTCAATGGATTTCTTAAGGGGAAAACTTGAGTGCTTTAAGAGAAGAAATAACCATGTTTCACTAGATAAATACATGGATCATAGAAGGCCACTGTTGTTCCTATAAGCCCACAGCAGTAGACACAGAGAGATGAGGTAAAAACTGCAGGGGGCTTCTTAATGGTGCTTGAAACTAAGAAAAAAAAAAGCAACATCAAAACAAAAAGAAAAAAAAATCCATTTGAAAACATGCAGAGATTGAAAAGAATATGGAGATCAGATTCCTCTTAAACTGTGATTGCAGTGGCAGGAGGGTTTCTTCCAGGACATGCTCCCCCACAGTCTGCTCTGGAGGCGGCCAGAAGTGCAGGAGTCAGGCAGAGTCATGCTGTGGACAAAACCCAGCTGCCTTCAGGTTTGAAAACCCCAAGGTAGCTCAGGGCAGGAAACTCACAGAAACATTTCAGCACCAGCCTGGGTGGAAAGTAAAGGAATTTCTTGTCTGAACAAAAAACGAGGTAAGACACAAACCCAAGAGAGTCTGGTCACAAGAGCCGTACGATTAATGAAAGAAATTTTAACAAGGACTGCTGTGCTCATTTTAGGTCACACATTTTGAATTCACAGAATAAAAGGCTGGTTGGGGTTAGAAGGGACATCTGGAGCTGATATGGTCCAAGCCCCTACTCAAGCAGGGCCACCCAGAGCCAGCTGTGCCCAGAACTGTGTCCAGACAGTGTTCCAGTATCTCTAAGGGTGCAGAGCCCCCAGCTTCTCTCTGCAGCCTGTGCCAGTGCTCAGTCACCTTCACAGCAAAAATTCATTTCCTTGTGCATTACCAGCCCGTGTAGATGGTTTGGAATTGGACATGTCTTTAATTCCAGTGGTGTGAAATATTACCTTCAATCAGCTCACCATGCACTTCCCTTCCAGAACTGAGTTTTCACACCTGTAAATCTCAACCACAAGTCCTACATACAGATTTAAAATTGGGTAGTGGGTAGGAGCTACTGCTTTTAATCCTCTTTTAACTTTTGCTGAACTGCTTCCTTTAAACTGGTGCTACAGTCACTTAATTTGCATCTCCAGCATTACCAGTTGGTGGGTTTTTATTTTGCTTGCATGTTTTGGCTTATTTTTGGTTTTTTAGGAGTTACTGTTTGGAGGTTTATTGTAACTTAATTGTTCTCTTTTGAATGGTGGAAGAAAACATCCACATCACAGTGATGCAGCACAAATGATGGGCACTGGCCTTGAGGATATCCTGGCTGTGCCACAGCAGGCAGGATGCTGGCAGTGCTGTGTCACAGGGGGCTGGTGACAGAGGTGGGCCAGGACAGATACAAGGAGGCTGGTAGCACTGCTAATGGCACAAAATCAGCTCTCTGCTCCAGAAAAATGAGCCTTTTCCCAGGACAGACAAATGCAGCACACTGGGAAATTGCGTGTGAGGACTTGTGCTTTTAGAGATAAGGAACAGCCTCACGGCAGGCAGCTGACCTACATTTACAGCTGCAGAGGTAGAGTGACCCACAGGGAGCTGCATCTAACCTACCAACACAGAGGGAGTGCTACTCGAATGGACTGAGGCTTTTAAAGTGCCAAACGAAGCTAGAGCAGCTACATGGGGACAGGCTTTGTTCCTGCTGCCAGACATAAAAAGCAAATGAGATCAATACTTAATTACCAAGGATTATCTGTAATTGACAATATCCTTTACTTAAGATGAAGTTTGCACAGTTTCCAGTGCAATACACACTCCTTAGTGACTAACAGAGTTTTTTTTTTTCCTTTCCCAATCTCCTTTAAGCAATGCCAGCCCCACATATATCCTGGTTCCCAGCAAATGGATCAGCTGCTCCAAGGTAAAAATTCTGTTCAGAACCAAAAAAGCTCTGCTCTATTCAAAATTTCAAGGCAAGGTTGTTTTCATAAACACTAGGCTTGTCTGTTTAGAGGTTTGATGTGTTATTGACAGCCATACAAGTCAGGTTATGCAGATGGAAGAGATGCTGCCTTTTTTAGGTACAATTAGCATTTAATTTCCTATCAAACAATTTCCCCATCATGTTGAGCACCACCAGAGCAATGGGAATATTCAAAAGAATGCTTCATTGCAGATTTATGCTATTAAAAAACCCCCAACCAACAAACAGAAAAACCTAAACAATTTCTGAACTAAGGGATATTTTTTGGTCTTTTTGTTTGTTGTTGTTATTATGTTTTTTTTGTGTGCAGTAATGAATTCAGTAATTGCTAAATTAATACCCGGTATCACATCTAAAGCTTTAGGAAGGTTTGAACTCTCTATATTTTCTAGTGTTATTTAATTTCTCTCATGGACTTAAAAAGTTACCTTATTAAAATTCTTCTTGCAGAATGGAAGTTTGTCGTGAATAACATAATAGGAGGATACAGTGAATAACATAATAGAGACCAGTAATCTCCTTGGCTTTTCCCAAACCACAAGGGATGATTTGCTATCATCCTCAGCTTCTGAGGGGCAAGGAAGGAGAGATGAACCTCCTGTTAGACTCATGCCATGCTGTGTTAGGATTTGGGTGCTGCTGAGGAAAGGGCTGAGTGTCAGCAACTCATCAGGTCACAAATCCAACCCCAAGAGTTTGAATCTCTCACACTTCTAGAGGATTATTGTAGACAACTCTTAGCCACATCTCCTTGTTTTGAGAAAATTTCCAAGGGAATTCCCATCAAAACTGATGCATCTCTGGAAGAAGTTTGGGATTTTGTAGGAGGTTTTCTCCCAGCTGATCCCTCCTCTGTGAGCTGAGGTCCTGCTGGCTCTGGCTGATAACAGACAGAAGATGACACCTTCCTGTCACAAGGCTACGTGACCATTATGGTGCTTGTCTGGTAACTGGGGGGGTCTCTGAGGATGTAAAAGTCCAAACAGCCTGATTCCTGCTGAATCCTATCCCAAAATTCATCATCCATAGCACATTTTAGCATGGTAAAAGAGACCAACACCTGGCATTGTAATTTACAAAGCCTCTCCCTGTCAGGATTTAACTACAGTTTGCCACCGATATCAGCTGCTGCTTTAATAGACTTGATGTGTCATTTATGCTGCTCTTGCCTCCCACACAATTTCTGCAAACCATGAGCAATGCTCATTTTGCCATTCAGTGACAGCAGAATGCCCCAGCCACACTGTCTGCTGAGTGTCAGTCTAGTTACAGTGGTAAATACACCCAGAAAAGCAGGCTGGAGGTTTGGAGCCTGTGCTGGTGACACTTGGGGCTTGACAGAGAGGTGTCACCACGCAGTGGAACTACAGGATCCTCACATTGCCATAATAGTTGAAATAGGTCACATTGTAAAACCCAGTGGTGCTTCCTGTGCTAAAACAAAAGTTTCTAAAAAGTCATCGTGTAACCTTGACTATCCTTTGCAGAATACAGAATAAAACCAACAAGTATCTATGGCCTCTAAGCACGATATTTCTACTTTTAAAATGCATTAACCACTTTGTAATTTAGGTTTTCTGGTCATGCTTTGACTAGAATAGAGGTGAGTGGCAGCTGTCCAGTGGCAAACAGAAATGTCCACGCCTCATGTCCACTACAGAGCAGTTTTAATACCCTGTGCATAGTCAATGAGACTCTGGAAGAAATGAGCTGTAATTACTGTCCCGTAGTAGAAAGTGGCTTTAGAAGGTTTGCAGAGTGACCAGTTACTTTCCAATTTAGTAATATTACTGATCTTCTGCTATTATGGGTTCTCAGGCACATGGTGTTATTTCTGGGGTGTTCCTGTGCAGGTTCCCATCCAGGAGCTGGGCTTCAGTGATCCTTGAGGATCCCTTCCAGCTCAGGGTATTCTGTCATTCTGTGTTTGTGTGTGATCACTGGAAAGAAGTTTTAAAGAGACAATTTTATAACACTTGAAGAACAAGAGTTCATAGTGTATTAAGTTGAAAAATGAACTGTGAAAGGTTCTAACAGCAGGGGTTTGATTTCCATGGTAATTGGGATGTACACAATAGAATTGTACTTTAAGAAATTATCTATAAGATTAGGGTTTCTGTGTTAGCTATATCCCTGAGACTCCCGTAGCCATCATTAAGCAAAAGAACAAAAAGCCTCAGAGGATTTTCAGGCTTACTTGTCACCTTGAGATAAATATCAAAATTCAACTAATTTCAAAGGGATCTTGAAAAATGCAGCAATAAAATGAGAAGTATTGGGCAACCATTCATATTTATTGAAAGCATAGAAAAGATTTATTTTCTGTATAATCAAATCCACACATAAGCATCTGTTTCTACTATTGTATTCCAATAAATGTAAATTAAATTATGTCAGAATTGATGGCTTTTCCTTGTGAAACAGATAACAGCCCCAAATGAGTCTATGGAAAGGAATCAAACTATGGTCCAATTCATGTTGTTTAAAGAGAGCAGGAAAATCAAGCAGCCATGTAAGGACAGACTGTGATGGGAACTTTCCTTCATTCCTTTTACAATAAAAACTCTTTAATTATCTTTAGGGTTTTGTTGCTTTTTTTTTCTTTTCCCTAAGTCTTAAAAGATTAGGAATGATAATGTAAGCCAGTGGCAGCCAAAGAAAAGAGAAAAAAGAATCTCTTGTGAAGGGAAATTTTCAGACATTGACAAATCTCCATCAGCTCCACGTATGAAAGCATTTTTAATCTGGGCTGTTTCTTTGTGCTGTGCTGCCAGATGAGTCACGGATAGATGGAGGAGTTTGTAGTGCAGCAGACATGAAAACTGTTCCTTGTAAACCAATAGAGGAAATTGCACGCAGAAATACTTTATTTAAAGACAGACACACAAAAGAGTTGCAAGAAGCTGTTCCTGCAATCTCACTGCAGCCTCCCCAGGCTCAGACACTCGTGGCAGCCCCTCAGTGCTGCCCTGACACAGCCAGCACAGGAGCAGCCTTTGGGGCTCTGCTCCCAGCCACTGAATCCTGAGAGAAGGCTTGGTTTTCCTTTAAAAATATCTGCCTTCATTACTGTTCAGCCTGTACATGAAAGGAGACTGGCATCCCTCAAATATTCCTGGGCCTGCACAGAATGTGGCTTTGTCTTGTGGCATTTACTAAACCTGTTGCTTGACTTTGCAACAGAATATTCTCAAACTGGAGGTTCAGCATTCCTGCACCTTTATTTTTCAAAGAGAAAAAGGCTTAACTTCTTAGGATGTGTGGCCCAGGGAGATATTCATTGGCTCCATAAGAGAAGATGAAGTTCAAGCTCTAATCAAGCCAGCAACAGACCTCTGTTGACTCAATAAAGTCAGCCTTTGCTTTGGATTCCAGTTAAAATCCATCAGTGCATGAGAGTTGAAGGAGGAGCAGGTGGCAGCAATGATTTGGGGCTTGGGACTCCACAGTGATCCAGAAGATTCTGTTCCAAGTATCTCTTCTTGATATTTGGCTCAGTAGAATGTCCTGCAAAGGGCACAGAAGGAGCAGTTGCCTGGAAGAGCCAAGGTGGGATTGAAACCCTGGGAGAGGGATGAAAGACAAGAGCTGCCCCTGGCTGCCTCTGTCACTGCTGGGCCCCCAGCAGGAAGATAGAAACCAAGATCATTTAGACAAATATTTGGAGATGTTAGAATAAGTTAAAAGTTATTGCTGCTATTTTCAGAAGGGCTTGGCCCCTGTGCAAAATGAGTTGACATTATGTAAAGCATGAGGCTATGTCGTATTTCTGCTCTCCTGCTTAGTGCTGGAAATCAGAGGCAGAAAAGGCTCAGGGGATCTCTCAGTTCTCCCAAGGTGTCTCAAATGACCTCAGAGATCTGCTACAAGGACACTGCTTATATATTGATCAGAATAAGCCTGCATGATCACCCTTTTTAGGCAAACTTTATGATTTAGAAATACAGCAGTGTTTGTTTACCTGGTCTGTGACCTCTAATACAGAAGAAATTCTGACAATTCTGTTCCAGTTTCAGACAGCAGCAACAGCAAGAGCTGAAACTGAAATTAGGAGCCAAGCAAAACCCAGTATTTTTATGCAATGCCAAAATGTGTCTCCTTAAATTTTTAATTCTTTCCACTGCCATATTCGAAGCTAACGCTGAATACAATAAAACAAACCAACCTGCAGTAAATTACTTGCAAAATGAAAGATCCAAAGTATTTTTTCTCTCCAACAAAAGGTAATAAATGAAAGTGCTGCACTAAGTAATAAAGAAAAAAATTTCTAATTTATGGAATGTTAAAAAACCTATGTTCATCCAGTTACTCTGGGGAAATGGTCTGTAGTAATAAATATTCTTTAAATATAGTCAGGAAGGAAAGAGAAACTGACTTAAAATAGAAAACCTCGCTATATAAACATTGCTGAATGACCGTGCCTAGATCCAAAACAAAAGGTTCCAGTCCCCAAGAGACAAATGTAAGACTGACTCATCCAAACCACTGATGTAAGAACAGCTCTATACCACACAAGGGAGAACACCACAGCATTGTGTAGTCCTTACCTAATGCATTTATGAATGTTTAAGATCTCAAACACATCTCTTTTTCTTTAATACTTTTATTAGTACAAAATGTTACTTGAAGTATTTTTGACGTTTGACTAACAAGACAAAGAGACACTCCCCAAATCACAACCCAACAGCGGCAGAGGTAGAAATAAAAGTCATACTTTACAATAATCCCCACATTAGCAAAGTTTTCTGCAGCTGACTGAGCTGGTCCTTCTCAAGGACACCAAAGCTTTCAGCTCCTGAACAATTTGAAGTGCATGGCTTGAGTCCTCGGCAAGAGCTGCTTCGCTGGAGAGATCTGTCCTTGTAGGCCTCTTAAAGTAAGGACAGAATCTCTTCTTAAGCTGGAGACAAAGAGTTCATTCTATGAAAAACAAAACCAGAGTGAATAAGTGATTATTCATTTCTCATCCCTTCTCTAACACCATGCTGCAAAGCCTGGTGATGATGTTTTGGGACAGGGACACACACACATTGTTCTACACTGAAAGAGAAAACTCCTGGGATGGCTTGTAGGCAGTAGCCTTAAATATCCTAGAGAGTTTGAATAGTTTTGGAAATTGTTCTGCGTAGGTAAATGTAGGGAGAGAAAGAACGATGGAATTAAAGAAGAGAGAGCAGTGGGACAGGGGAATGAAAGGACAAGAAAGTAGAAGTTTTCTGTAGGTTTGCCATTTATATACACAAAAAAAAATTAGCTTTTAATAGTAACAGAAATTTAAAATAACTTTAACGTACTTTACACAGTAACACAAATATATTTTCCTGTTCATCAAGCAAGGCAGGGCATTGTACATATGAAATAGGAACTCGTAGGAAGAAAGTTCATCCAGTTCCCCAAAATAAGAAAATTTAGCTATTTAACTAATTGCTATTTCTCTAAAACATCGTAGTGACCTTTATGGAGTCTTCCTTTGATGGCTTTTATCCACTGTTTCAAGGCCAGTATAGCTAAACACAGGAATTTCCATAGTCCTCCCAAATCTTCTTTTCTCTCACTGTAGACAACAGTCATCCAGTCCTACTTCCTAGGCAATACCTTTGTTTCCCCTTCTAGGTCACACAGATTTTTATTCACCTTAATTCCAAAACTAAAAGTTTTCCAGAAAATAGAGCTTTTCCTAGATTTCCTGAGGCAAAAAGTTCTTTTTAACGTTTTCATCTCTTCACCACAGGTTTTTTTTTCCCCTTTGTTTACTCTGAATTCTGCTGAAAGACCATTTTCCTTGCATGGCCTGTTGGTGTGATATCTCTATTTCCACATGTTTTACTGCCTTCCCCACTACAATCTCTGCTGGCATAAAGTGAGTGTCCAGCCTTTCCTGGTCCTTCCCAGGCCAGCTCATCCCTCCAGCACAGAGCCCTTGGCACAGCTCTGAACATCCCCAGGCCCTGCCCATCTGCATGCCAGATTTCAAGGACATATCACCACCCTGCTTACCATCCTTCTTCCTTGCTGAGCTCCCCAAAATTTTGCTAGATCATCTCATTGTTTATTATCAATCCCCCCCAATTTTACCACTCATAGAGATTCAAGATTTTTTGCTCTTGATAGGAGTCTGCCTTCAGGCATGTGAAGATCAGCCCCTGTCATACTGACAAATACCTTCCTATTACCTTGTTTACTCTCATCTATCTGTCAACATCCATCATAGCCAGCACTCATATTCTTGGAATATTATATTTTTCAGCAGGTATTGTCTTTTTCTGTTCAAGAGACCAGTACAGCTGTGAATTTTAGGTGTTCTTCCCCTTCCCACAAGAGCTGGGTGAATTCACAGCAGGTCACATAAGTTGAATTTAATTTCTCTCATTAGGAAAGGGACCAAGGAGCTTTAATGCAGGATTTTCTCAACTGAGGACTACAGAAACAGGGATAAGAAAATGCAGTACAAATTGCAAAATTATTTATGTTAAATATTGATTTATTTTATCATCTGAAAGCAAAATGCATTTATTTAGGCTGAAAAAAAGAAAAGATGGCCAGGCTGGACAGGGCTTGGAGCAGCCTGGTCTAGAGGAAGGTGTTCCTGCCCATGGCTGGGGGGTGGAACTGGATGAGCTTTCATTTCAGCTTTCAAACCATTCTGGGATTCTGTGGAAGGTGGAGGAACAGGGTCAGTTTAGAGCTGAGGGGCAAGGATTGCTCTTGTCCCAGGAAGTCTTGTGTTGACCCAGTGACACTCACAGCAGGGAAATACAGATCCTGCAAAAAAATACATAGAAATACAAGAAATACAGTACATACATAACCAAGAAATACATAACCTGCAAAGCTACACTTTCATGTGCACTGTTTCCCTTGATCCTTTACCTATAGTATGCAATTAACATTTCAAGCTAGACAAAGCATTATCATTTTGATAAGAAGGCTAGATAAAAGGGATAAAATATGTATTTTAATTCTGGGTGTTGTTCAAGTTATGTTTTTATGCGTGACTTGCGCTTTTTAATTACTTTGGATTACTATCTCAAGAAAATGTCATACATCAGTCCCTAGAGTCTTCCAGCTAGAAATATGAGGGTGTATCTCTAAAGACAGAGAATTGAAATTCACATTTACTGTACTATGCTCTGTTCAAGATTCACACTGAAGAAGAGCAGTCAAACAAGGACCCTGATTGTAAAGGGGCAGATAAATATGTATTCCCAAAAGAACAGAAATAATAACATAAAGCTGAGCTTCCTTTAGCAGCAATTTCCTAGGACACATTTCCTAAAACATCCTAGGATGGAACATTTTCCATCTCTGTAAACTCTCAGCAGGTCACCATCAGGTACAGGCTGCAGAACTAAACCTGTACATGGTAGTCTGGAGCAGTGCAAAGCCACAGTGAGATGCCAGTTCTTTCCAAGCACAATCCCTCCATACAGCCAGCTGAGAGAGTGAGAAACCCTCACTTCATGGAATTTAGAGTGCTTTTTGTGCTCTTCATGAAGGTCCAGCAGAGAAAGGCACCCTCAGTACTAAATTACTGAAGGCAAGTGCTGAAAATGCATCTTTTTCAGTAGATGAGAACTGAGCACAACTGCATAATAGTCCAGGAGACCTCCAAAACATATATTTAATATTTTTCATTTAGATATAAAGCTACAAAGCTATATATTTAGATCCAACATGAGCCCTTAGTAGTTACAGTCAAAACTACACACAAATTACTAACCATGGAAATCACTTTAATTTTCCAACTAGTTATTATTTCCATACTTCACTATGAGATGTTTTAAGTGAATATGAATTTTTCTTCTCCTCCCCAGGCCTAGATAGTGGATATGAATCCCTTCACAAAGCTCCAGGGACATAATTCATTTTATAAGAAAGGAAGTAATAGCACAAGCAATAGAACCATTAGTGAGAGAAAAGGAACATTGTAATTATTGTTTACAATATAGGTGTTCTTCACACACTGGAGTCATCTCAACTTCTCTATGAAGAGAGATACTTTT
>VYZP01078368.1:6546-26465 GCA_013400635.1 Hypocryptadius cinnamomeus | reverse complement strand
CAACTACATATACAGATCACATTACTAACTTTTGAAGCATTCTCAGCTTGGCAGTGAAATTAGGGAAGATTGCACAGAAAAGTCCTAACACAAAAGACAAAATGTGGCAAAGACCATCATACCAAAGTCTGCAAGAATTGTGGGTAAAATATAAGAGAGTTGACATTATGGAGTTCTGCTGCAGGCTGGTTTAATGGGCAGTGTATGGCTGCAATTCCTTTGGCTCTGACCATTTTCCTTCTCACTTTCATGTGAGCAGTCTCTGCCATACATTCCTGTGCTGCTCAGCCACACGACAGTGCTGGCAGAGAGCAAGTGAAACTACTCCACGTGTATATTAGATGAAAAATGTGGAAAGCTCACTAGTGAAAAAACTTGCCTTTACAGGCTGCCAAGCAGATTCAATTAATGCATTAGAGAGTGTCAGAGGGTTTGGCTGCAGGGACAATTTAGGGATAAAAGAATAACAAATAATTTCTGTGACTGTTTCTGGAAGGAGATGCACTACAAATAGCAGGGACTGTTTGCTAGTATGTGTAAACACAAGTGGTTTCAGAACTTTCATGCTATTTGCTGTACCTGTTTTCTCTCCCAAGAGTCATCCATAAAAGGAACAGGTTCTAGCCAGAATAATTCTGTATCGTGCAGTATTTCATATATATATTATTTTTAATATCACCATTTGCCCTAGCAGACCTGTCCCATCTAAAGCCTTTTTGCTAGATAATTATGATACCTAAATTTTTTGTTACAAAATATGCACTTGCTAAACCCCATATTGTTCAGTATTTACTTGAAAAAAGCATGTGTAATATAGGCAACATGGCTCATGCCCATGACTGAATTGTCAGCAGTACGTACAGCCAATAATCTCATAGCTCACAAAAAAAATTCACCTCCTAGATTGTATTCATGACTATTAAATAAGCAATTGCAAATACTGCTTAATCCCAGGATTTTCATCCTTCCATCAGCTGTTAGAAACTTCCAGTGACACATAAGAAATACCATAAAATACAGAAAAAAAACTTGAAGCGACTCAATGTCACTTCACCCCAAGCGAAAATGGTAGAGTTCAGATTTTTGTTTAAAAGTACCTCTTCTATTTTCTTCTGCATGACCTTCCATTGACATTCCCATTCTTTCCTTTCATTGTCAAATCTCTCCAGCAATTCCATTTTTTCTTTATTCCAGTTCCTCTCAGTATTCTCCAATTGTTCACGCAGGTCCATGGCTAAAGTCTGTGCAACAGCAAAGACAGCTCTCTTTTTTTTCTTTCTTCCCTGAATGTTTCCTGCAAGTTTAAGAGAATAAATCTTACTTATATTTTATTTAACTTTCAGGGAACAAAGACAACCAAGAAAATTCCCAAAAATAATAACTGAAATGAGCTTGCAGGAGACAGTATTATTGATATTTGTCTGGAATGTGACTCAAATATGGATGAACTAAGCATTATAGGACATAAACCCAAAGGCAGAGATGCTCAGTCTGGAGAGGGGAGGGGGAACACATTCAGCATCACAGAATTCAGTAACATCTGCCACAGCAGGCTCTGTACCATGACCACTTTGCATCTTTGCCATTACTCTTCACTATAAATGTGTTTTCAATGAACTTGGGTCTGTACAATATTGGATGGCACTTCAGGACCTTGGGATCCTGCAATATCTGCCCTTGAGGGTGAAAGCTATTTTTATATTTGTTCAAAAGACAACTGTAAAAGTATCATGTTTGCTCACACACTCCCTGCACACATGCAAGGAGCACGACAAGGACTGGTACATTCTTTTGGCAATTGAGGACTGCAAAGTTGATATATTCAGGGAATTCTCATGGCTACATGAATGCTTTGGAATTTGCGAAGGAAGACAGGACAGGAAAGCTAATAACAGGTACAAACACATAAATAGTAGAAATAGTTTATATAGAAGGGACAGAAGGCCACTAAAAAGGGTTCAAGAATTTTGGATTTACAGATCTAGATCTATAAATGTTAGTGTCAGGATCAGCATAGGGAAAACACGAAAATATTCTTCAACAGCACTAACTCCAATCTAGTTCAAAACCTTTCTCAGAATATTTGACTAATTAGTGCTTTAGTTTCTTCTTCCCCTTTAGAATTCTTTAGCAACTTAGTGTTTGTAAATGAAAAAAATATTAACTGAACCACTAAATTGGCAAGTTTTAAGGGAAATATTTTAGATCTGCTTATCTGACTTTGGAGCAAAGCAGTTACAAATCTTATGGGCCTGGTGATGCTCTTGCTTCCTCTTGTTTTCCTACACTAGAAACCCCATTACCATCAGCACATTTACTATGCCAACAAGTCTGAAATAACACTCCTTCATTCAGTTATGATGGCTCTTGTGATATAATGCCTCACACAAAGGAATTGATACTTGAGTTTGTTATCTTCAGCTCTCAAAGCTAGTTGTCGTGCTACCTAGGTGGTCACAGAATCTAGTTCTAGTAATAAAATGCCTCTACATTGCTTTCTGCTTCTGCCAGAAATCAAATAGGTAGGCAATTGAATTATCAGAGAGTTAACTAGGAGTAAGCCCAGTTTACCTTTCTGCAATTTGTTCTTTTCCCTGACTGATGATCAGTGATTGTCAACTCACAGGAGCTACTGATTTTACTGTCCACATTTTCTATCATATAGGAAAAATTAATTCCTGAGCAAAGTTCTTCCCCATCCCTTATGTTACTGGCACGTCTTGTTGATTTAGCTGTGGTTACCGTGTAACCACCATTTACTGTGTCTGCTTTATTTCAGCTGACTGGGAAGACAATGTCAAACTTAGAGTCAGCCTCTTTCATGTACAAGTAAGCAGAAGAGCTCAGATGAAACCCAACAGGTTACTTAGGTCTTTGGGTCATAGGAAGTCCTCTCACAGCATCTCCCAAGCCATCACAGGCCCAGCCCTAACTCAGGGCTTGCAGAACAGTTTACCCCAAGCGCCTGCCTTGGAGCTCTGAAATGACAATCCATCCCTCAACTACCTACAAACAGATTTCAAACCCTTCTTCTTTCTCCTGCCTAAAAACAGACAGAGCAACTCCATAAAACCATAAAACACCTTGAAACTAGGAGCTGCTGAAAGACAGCACAGAATTCTCATCAAAAAAGAAGCCAAGTACTGGTTTGCTCACGGCCTCTTAGGGAATGCAGCCAGGCTACAGCAACTGCACCTCTCCAGGCCAGTGTTTCAGCTTTGTGCCAGGCTCCAGTAAGCGTTGACCAAAAAAAAACTTGCAAAAAAATTCTGTAACACTTAAGATCCATTGCAATCTAAACATCTATTGCTAATGAACTTTAAGAATATTGCAGTACTTTCTCACTTTGCTAATTCAAAGGTTGCAATTTTTAGCACCGCCATTGATTTTTTTTTTTTTTTAAGCTACATTTATGTCTTTATAACCTTTCAGGATACCTCTGAGAAATAAACAAAGGTCAACTCTCTGCTCCACTATAATCCTTATACAAATACACATCAGAAAAAAAAAAAGAAAAAGCCCCATGTGTAAATGCTGTACAGTCATGAACAAGACAGGCAGACATAATCTGTCAACAACTTGCACAAATGGTGATTTTGCTAGTGCACTATTAGTAATAATGACCATGCTTTAGTCAGCCCCATATTACTAGAAAGGTCAGTATTGTATAGCATATTTGTTTTTACACACATAAGAACAGATATAATATGTACTCCTTTCAAGTATGAATATAGCATTGAAAAGGCCTCTGGTGTTTCCTTAGTGCTGGAAACTACTATTGCCATGTTGGCATTCATCTTAACAATTTTCAACTTGTTTCATATGGAAGTCTAATTATAAAAAAAAACCTGAAAGCAGTCAGAAGGAAATCAAGTCTTGAAAGAGCACAGATACAGAAGTTACAGACGGTCACTTGTAGCTCTAAGATCCACAAAAGGCTTGTATTGTTTCTTAGGCTTCCCCAATTTCCTTTTGACATAAATTCTGAGAAGAAAACTCATGTTTATTGATGCTAGCAGCTGGATGACTATACAGCTTTGCTGCTATTGTACAGTGGATCAGTTCCTCAGAGACTTTGACTCCCATTTCTCCTTCTCTTTCTCCCCACTTTTTCTTGATGTTTCCTTTGGGTTTGTTTGGGGTTATTTTGGTGGAGTACAACATGCAGTCCTGGTAATACACCCTCTGTGTATATAGTGCACTGACATTTCCCCATGGGTATTTCACATGGCTAAAGCAACCCAAGGCATGTAAAATATCACATTATCATTTGCTCTGTGGATCAGAACAATATCTGTGCTCTTGCAGTATTGGCAATTTCTCCATGTCCTAGACAAGGTCAGAAGCTCATTACAGCAATCAAATTAAGCAAATAATCAATTTTGTCTGCATCAGCTGCATTTTGCTTTAACTTTTCCTTTAGCCCTTTCTGCTCTCAAGCAAAAAATGTTTTGAGCCACTATTTGATGTTAGTTATTATTCCCCCATATCTTACTCTTTCTAGCCAGATATTAAAAATTCCAGATAGTTTGCAAACAACCTCTAGCAACTTCTGAAAATAATCAGCTTGACATTAGCTGAGATGTTATTTTTCACCAGAGTTTAATTAGATTGGATGTGCATAATCATTCAGATACACAAATCTTCCCTTGTTTTTACAGGAAAAAATGCAATCAAATTATATTTCCAAATAAGTGCTGTGTTTTGGATGACTAAGAAAATTGTAAACATATGTATTTGTTCAATTATAAATGTGTGCCATGTGTCATGATAAATGCACTTTATAGATTAAAAGAAAGTGCAGTTGAGTGAGAGAAGGGAAAGAAAAGAGGGAGAAATGAGAGAGTGAAAGAAAGATAAAGAAAAAAAGGGAAAAAGAAAAAAAGAAAGAAAGAAAGAAAGAAAGAAAGAAAGAAAGAAAGAAAGAAAGAAAGAAAGAAAGAAAGAAAAAGAAAGAAAGGATTCAAGTGCACACAATGCTGTCATCCCTGTTCTGTTAATATATCTCTGCCTGCACTGAAAAAACTAACTGAACTTTAAGAATAAAGACCACATATAACATATATGAACTTCACATTACATATAAATAACATTAAGAGGGATGTTTAAATAACTGTTTGCCACATCAGAAATTTGCCTTCTTTTTTAATCTTAACTGTTCAAAAACACTGATTTAAAGTAAACTGCAACCATACCTTTCATGGAATAAGAAATCCTTTAGGAGTTTTTCAGTCCATTTCCAGGCAGCAGAGAAAGCAATGAAACACACAGCTAGCAGGGATCCTGTTCTGTGAATCTTGATCTTTAAAAGAAGTAAGAAAGCTAAGCAAGACACAACCTTTCAACGGGGGCAGCATTTGCAACTCTCTTTGAATAAATGCTCAACTTTTGCAAACTGGAAAACAGTTCCGTTCAGCATCATCCCCGCAGCTGGCTTCCACGTGACGTCAGTGCACGGAGGATGGTTTTAAAGCCATCTCTTCCAACCCCCAGCTTTGTAACTTTATATCTCCTCATATTTTGTGTAAACAACTCCAAGTCCGGGACATTTTTAGGTTTTATAGTGCAGTCCAGTCTTTAAAGCTTGCTGAAGCAGCTAGTGTTAATATCAAAGCTGTGACAATAGGCAGTTTTAGGTTTCTTTTATTGTTGCCTATGCTGTAAAGGAAGATTTTTTGCTGTCTTACAGACTCAGTTTTCAGGGTTATATTTTTTAGTACGATCATTTTGAGCTTTGCAACTTGATCCTTCTTAACTGCTTTGTAAAAGGAGTTTTGTTTAAAGCAGTGATTTTGTTGGTTAACAGCTATCCTAAAGAGCTAAAAGCAGACCACTCCTCCCTAAAATCCCTTTCTATATTCTAAATATGCTCTCAGTTATGAAATGCAGAATTATTGGGCACTGTGTAATCCTCCTGTCTTGCATTCTGGGAATGGCAGTAACGGTTTCTTTGGGATATACCCAAATATTCCTGATACTTTATAATGTTTCTGGATCAGATTCTACAGTCTGTTAATTCACTTTGTGTCTCAGCAAAGCAAAACACTTGCAATTGGAAGAAGAATCTCCCTTGAACAGGGAAAATCATCTCTGGCACAAGGCTGGTAAAGAAGGTCCAAAAACACCTTGGGCTGGATATAAATCCCTAGGAGTGTCCACAGCAAGTGTTGGCATGGGATGAGGGAAGGGAGCGTGACAAAAGCAATCCAGCAAGCGAAAGTCCACAGGAGACCCTGAGGCCAGAGCAGCAAAATTCAGCTGCTCCCCCTGCTGAGCCCAGACAGGAGAAGCCCAGCTCGCTCCTCAGGTCTCTGACCAACACGGTAACTCTCCTGCTGCCCATGGGTTAAACTGCTCCCATTTTTTGGCAGCCCGAGAGAGACCCCAGGGGGAAAGCTTCACACGCACCGCTCTGCTGGGCTCCTGTGCTTGGGTGTGTCTGTAGACAGCAGCGGAGACAGGTGGCAAATTCACCTTTCAGGGAATATTTTGCCCCATGTGTGCCTGGAGAAGGGCCACAAAATACTTGACTGAGGCAGCATAAAACTGGACAAATCGTGCTGTCAGAGGGATGTCTTGGAATGCCCTAAGCAGGAACATATTTCTGCAGCTGATGACAAGAGGATGACTGAGAAAAAGAGCACGATATGAGGATTCACACATCCTTTGCTTAGTCAGCACTCTCCTCGTTAGAACAGTAAGTTTTTATCTGACAAAATCCATTATAAAATCCAGTATAAAAATTTTAACTCGGGTGCATTTTATAGTAAATACCAAACCAGGTTTCAGGGAAAACACATTTTTTCTCCTTATATGGTCTAGCTGTAAGTCTGAGCGAATACATTAATTGGGTGTTTATTCTGCTCACATGTAACTTAAATAATGGGACTTGGGCTATTTGTGAAAATTGTAAAGATGATCTAAAAATTGAACAAATATACCCCAAGTACACAACTGAATGTTCCTGAAGAAAATCCCCAGACTCTAAACTCTGAGGATTTAAATCTAAAGAAACAGAATGACTTTCTTTTGTGAGGTTAGGTCTCAAGTGCCAGCTGACATGGCTGGGAGCGAAGCTGGAGTGCCTGGGGGCAGAACTGAGCCCACAGCTGGAGGCCAGGCATCAGCACACTGCCTCCTCCCTGAAGCCAGCACAGCTGCATTACTGCACATGAAGGCAGACTCTTCAGACATGTTTTTTCACTCTGATCCATCAACAGAGGCTATTATTCTTGTGTCTTTAATATTGCTAACTCCATGCCTCTTGTCTTGCTACGTGGACTCTTTGAAGTAAAAACAGTAAAAATAAATAAAACAATGGGCTAAATCCCAGGCTTGAGTTCTCAGTCAGGCAAAAACCTACATTTCTGACAGTGTGAGGAATTAGAAGTGTGTGAGACTCAGCCACTCACTGGGAGACAAGCACTGGACACACCCCATAGGTCAAAGGAACACATTAAATTCATCCTTATATGGAAGAGGTGAGACAAAGAAAACATGAAGTGAGTTGTAAAATCATGGGATCATTGTTTTATATACCCTAAGTGTAGCAGTAGAGAATTCTGCTTTTGAGGATAAGAAACTATTCAGTAGACTGTCCTTACTGTCCCTCCTCCAGAATCAGCAGACAAAGCAGCAAATGTGGCTTCTTGGTATCTGGCACAGATAAAATACTCAGGAAGACTACTGCAGGCTTATTACATCCAACATATTGCTTCTACAGGAAAAGTATATTTTGTCCATGTCTGGTACCAGCACTGCTTGGGTCAAAAGTCAACACCTCAACAAAAAAAAAAAGGTGTAAAGGCATTTTAAACAAAACCTCTGCTAAATTTCTCTTCATCATACAAGACTGGAGACAAAGCAGCATGAGTTTCAGCATGAGCTATAATCTGATCATATACCCAAGGCAGTGGCTAATAAAATCTACTGAAGACTACTTCAGGGCATCTTAGGCTGCTCCAGCTTGGTTATGGCACACCCATTCTGCCATGGCCACAAAAGCTAGTGACAAGAAGGAAGAAGAGCACTTCTGCCACTGCAATCAACCCAACCTCACCATTAGATTCCTGAATTATGTACACCTTGATAATCCTAGTGTATACACCTCAGGAGTGGCTATATACAATGGGAAATGGGCAGAAGGGAACACAAATTCTGTCTCCTCTTACTGTTGTGTGCTTCTGCAATAGGATATACTTCAGTGGAGAAACAGAGCCAGCTAAGTGTTATGTCATGTCGCTGCTCCAAGGTTACATTGGAAATCGGTGGCAGATACTTTAGATGTTTACTTTAAATAGAGCCACCGTAATTTTCCCCATAGGCAACTGCATGTGTAATGGCAAAAGCTGGATTTGAATATCACTTCCCCTGGCATTAAATCAGAGACAGAAATGTAAGCCAATGGGAACTACGTCCCTGATACTGATGCCTTTAGAAGTCTCCTACTCACCTATCAGATTCTGGGGTGACTAAGGAGAAGGGCATGTAATACCCTGAAGCTCTGCTTGTTTTTGTAAACAACTCCTGAAGTTCATGTGCAGTTCATCTCTTTTTATAACACATATCTAGACAGCCATGTTTTTGGCAATTTTCTATTTTCCGATTGCCAGGCATATCTCTGCACTATGGCACCTGCTCTCTTCTAGGTTTGATTCTGAAGCACTGGTGACATGTGTCAGCAGACACTTACTCTATCTCTCAACTGGAGCTTCAGGCATGGATATTTTTGGTTGAAAGAAGTATTTCCAAGCCTGGAGAAAATGGTCATTCTAACATAATGGGAATTTTTCAGTAGCAGAAAAAGAGAATATCTGTAGAGGGATTTTGTCAGGGCATTCAGAGCCAGCTCTAAACAGGAAAAAAATTTAATTGAATTCTTCTGGTAGCATAAAAGGAAAAAATGCACCTATTCCCTAAATTACATAAAAATTCACTGGAGACAGTGCCAATTTCCACAAGTGAAAAAATATCATAATTAGATCTACAGAAGCAAGATCTTTTCCTTTTGAAAGAATACAGAATAAATCCCCTGGGAACATAGGAAACAGAAATTTAATATTTCAGGGAAGTGCTAAATGAAGGCAATTTCACGGTTCAAATTCAATGGCTTTTTTTTCCCTGGAACATTAATACTTCACCAGAATATTCCAAAATGGGAACTGTGAATCTGCTAAATGAGATTTCAACTGATAGGTAACCTGGCATATCCAGCTCCTTGCCACATGCTAACAAAATCTGTATTTTCCTACTGTTTGTCTTCAGAACTCTGAGCTGTGCAGCAGGCAGAATCAGTGAATCAGCAGTGTTCTGGCTGTCTCTGCCCTGCCTGACTCCAATGCACTCCTGCTCCAGGATGCTGATGTATTCAGCTGCATTTGCTCACTCACCTGTGAGATGGTCTTCACCCACCAGGCAAGTTACTGAGTGGGGAGAATCTGCTTTCTTTCTTGGCAAGTATAATTACTGCATTTCGTAATATCAAGTTATTTCAATTTAGCAAGATATAGAACACTTATTTCTTTGGCTAGATCTTATCTTCTGGCTATGGATAAATGGCCATACTCATTCTATTAGCTTTCTCAGCATCTTTTAAAGTTGTGCAATATCTGGCATGAAACAGATCAGCAGCTCAAATCACTCCCTTCAACCTGAATGTAAAAGTACAAGAAAAACGCATCTCATTTCTCACTGAGATTTCTCTGTGAGGCTCCTCACCATTCTCCTTGCTCATGAGAGATTCAAAGACTGTGTGGAGCTTCTAAAATAATTTTGTATGCTTTAGTGTGCTTTAATTTCAGACTGCTGCTTGTGCAATAGCTCCCTAAATGTCCCAAAAGTCTTCGTTTTGTTGATGCCTGATGGAAAGCTCCAGCTTTTATGCAAGAAAAAATACAGTGAGAAATCAATTGGATTGTAATTGCCAGTGCTGTGCAGAGATTATCTCCACCTTTCATCTCAGTAATTCATTCTTACCTTTTCTGATTTCTGAGAAAGAAACAAATCTTTCCCAATTAATTTCCAAGATTTATTCAATATATGAATTCAGTGTACTACTATGTTAGAGTGTTACTGATACACTCTCTGTAAATCAAACCTTCTCTACTCACTTTTATTACATACAACACCAAGAAAGGTATAAGCAAGTGTGAGTTAAAAACTAGAAGCCCAGAACTTCAGATCTTAGATTAAGTACAACTTTTTCTCTCTAATGGAAATTGAGTCAGTAACATTTAAGAAAACACAAATGATTGGTTTTTCCTCCACAGGAAATACTAAAGCAGAAAGAAACTGAAAAAGTCAGTCTTGTGCTAAGATTTGGTATGACAAGTTTAAGCCTCAAATTGTTGTATTTTTAATGTCCAAATTGCAAATCCATGGGGAAAAAAACCCCTAGTATTTCCAGCAGCTGCTGAAAAACAAAAGGCCTTTTCCAGTTACAGAAATTCACTGTGAATTGATCATATCTTGCCATAATAATTTTTAATATGTGGAAGTTAATTTTAGGTAACTGCATAAATCAGAGCATCTTAGAAACTCCTCAGAATTACTTTGGGCCTGACTTTATCCTTAACTGGGAAACCAGTCAAAGCTATCGATTAATCTCACATATATTGATTATAATTTCCTTTAGACATCTCACTAACTATAAAATGGATAATGATGACGACACCCCCTGGTAGAAGTAAGTATTTGTATTAAATCAAGGAGTTGAATGATTTAGCTGATTAAGGTTACTGCACCTGCAGAGTGTGTTGAGGGAAAGCTAGACAAAGAGAAAAATACTGTATTTTTAAATCATGAATATTTTTACTATTTTTTCATTCTCATTACAAAAATTTTATTGCGCCATCTCTTGCCGCTCTCTGAGGATTTTCTCTCAAAATGGTGTCTCAGCTATTTCAGGTAGCAGAGCACAACCTAGGCATGAACTGTTCTCACTGGGGAATGAATTCAGTGAACAGAGAGCTAACATGATAAATCAAAGGGAATCCTTACCACTAGCTAGAAAAACGGCTGCTTTATTTATTACCACTCTTTACCACTACATTATTCAACATGGAAACTGCAGAAAAAGAAGTGTCATTAATACACATACTTGTTCACCTTTCAAGAATTCGTATTTGTGGGACTCAGTAGTTTCAGCATGGGTTGAGTAAAACAGAAAAGTGAGCTCCATCAGGCATTTCAGATGAGGTTTTCATAGTGGGAGATTTACTGCTTGTAGGAACTGCTATGTAATTGTGAAACGAAAGGAGTCACCTGTACTCTTACTTCAGCCTCTCCCAGGCAAGAAAGGAATATTCAGTGACTAGCGATGCACACCCATGAACAGAAGCTTCCCTCACTAAGGTCACTGGCTACCAATGGCACGGTTAGACAGGGGTCACTCAGCAAACCAAGAGTTACCATGTCCATTCAAAACTCCTGCTGAAATCTGGGGAGAGAACATAGAGCCGTGGTGGCCACAGACTGGGAAATGTTACCTGACAAACTCGACACCAGCCAAGGTGACTTACACCACTCCCAATCATCATCAGTTCAATCAATCATCAGTTCAACATCAACCAGTTCAAGTCAGACAGCAGCATGGCCATTTTTATAGAGCACAGAGAAAATGCAGCCAGTCTACATCCCTCAGAAGACTCCTCAGCTACTCTGATACCTTCTCCTCATGCTTCTCATTCTCAGAGGCTCCAGCTCCTGGCCACCATTCCAGATATAGTGCTCTATATACCAACTATTTTGACTGGGGCCTAATGCACATAATACAGTGCTGAAAAACATTATCATCACAGTTATGCAAAATATACGTACAAGCTCTGATATAAAACTGCAGAATACACAGAGAATGTGGCTTTACTATTCACATGTGGCTAGAATACAAATTATTTTTCTAGGAGTGGGAAGAGGAAAGTAACAAAATCCTCACACCCACTCTGCATTTTTCTGTTTTGCTTCTGTTTTAGTGCAAATTAAGGAATATTAAATTGGTTCCAGTCCTCAGGAAATTTTTATTCAAAAATTATAAAACCAGACAAAGTGAAAAACTCAATTTTCTGTTTGCTTACCTGGAATAACACGGTGAGCAGGTTTCCTATTCAACTGTGTGACTTTTTGGTATGTTTTTTTGCAGTTCTTTTGGTTTGGCTTTGGTTTTGGCAAACAAGTAGTCTTCAGTGTTTTTACAGCAGTGGCTATTACAGAAACTATATCTCTTGCACTTCTTATCTTGGAGGGTGGACAAAATAAACAAACTGAAAATAACACTACAATGAACAGTAAATGATGAATGACTTACAGTACAAAAAACAGTGTAAAAAGGAAGACAAGTTTAAATATTGTTGTGTATGAAAGGGATGAAAATAATACAAGGATGAGAATAAGTAAAATGATAGGCTGGAACATCTGGGAAAGTAAATACAAAGACAAAGAGAACAGTCAATTAATGGAATAGCAAGTCCAAAGTTTCAACAAAATAAATAGTGTATCAGAATATGCTTGTGAAGGGACCAAGTGCCCATCTCCCATTTACTTCAGTAGGAGTTCTGCATGGTCAAGCCCTGAAATGTCCAATTGTTAAATGTTCAGTTGTTGTTATTTTTTTAGAGAAAATACTAATTAGTTTGGTTTGAATTCGTGTAGGTCCATGCAGTGCTCTGCCTTTAAGCTAATGGGAGCTCTACAAGCTCAGAACTACTGCTAGATCAGAAAGTGAGCATGCTAAATGCCGTCTCTGTTTGATTTCATGCAATACATGTATAGTAATTGATTAGCTTTAAACTCACTGCGTCTGTGACTTTCTGATATAAGGAAACAAAAGACTAATTAGTCAGCATAGGAATAAGAATAGCTTTCAGCTTCACCTGGCAACTACTTCGACTGTAAACTAGCAAGACAGCACAAAGTAAATTAACACAGCAAGAGACTTACAAAACATTGGATAACTTCATTAGCAATAACAAGATATGCCAACTATAGGATTGCATGATAAGATAAGGGTAGGTAATTTTCATTTTTCATGGCAAAAGATCTTGAGTCAGCAAGGGGTTTGCTCCCCAAAACCTCTCTGAAACAATTCTGCACAAAAACAAACCACAACAAAGATGCTTGTTACTGCTGCATGCAAGCAGTGATTAACAGGCCTTCAACAAGATGCAATCTATTACAGCAATTACAATATTCACATTACTGTGTGGCTCTGTGACTCCATAAAGTAGATTTGCATGGTTTCTTTTAATCTGTGGTTTGCCATATTCTCTACAGTTTTTGAAATTTAGTATTTCCTCCTGCTTAAAATGAATAAAATTTTCCTTTTATTCACTTAATAGGAACCCATCCACTAAGAAAACAATCATGTCAATTTATGAATCATGTTCATATGTACCAAAAATGCTGTTTGCACTGCCTTTAGTGGCAATGAAGGCCCAACTCTGTCAAATGCAATTGCAAAGCCAAGAAGGAGAAAAATGTTCTATCTCCTAGAGCATAATTTTAGTTTTCAGGAGACCAATTTATTCACTGTTCACAAACAACCCTATTGGTAGAGTATGTTTTCATATGGCCAAATAAGAATTACAAGTAATACAAGAAACAGTGATTTTTGTCCACTGCTTAGAATAAAGAATTTTCTTTTTGCGCCATAGATCAAATTTGAGGTTTAATTTGATTGGCAGAGCCTTTTTACCTGTAGGCCGTAATAAGTAAAAGTCTACCTGACTCACTGACAAAGGTTCATCTGCACTTCGATCATCCGAAGACTTTGGAACTTCGAGTCTGTCGATGAAAGCCTGGAGCTCTTTCCTGAAGGCCTTCATCTGCGCATTGATCCGGTACAGGAGCTCGTGCTCACGTATTCTGCTGCCATCGTCTTCCTCGTCCATCAGTCCAAAGAGGTCCCCGTTAGCCACATAAATCCTTGCCTCCGTGATGATGGTGCTCGTGTCGGAAATTAGGCGATCTATTGTCTTGCCCAGCCGCTCGGCCTCAGAGCGAATGTCCTTCATCTGCTGCCTGTCAGTGAAGCTTTTCTGCCACCCCGACGGTGTTGGATAAAAAGACCTCGTGGGTGTCAGGCACCGAATGTTGCGCACCTCTTCGGAGTCACTTTCCCCACCGATGGGACCTTCCCTTTTGCGGTGCGGGGGGCGGGAATCATCATCACTCTCCTTTTTTCCAGCATCACTTTCCGCATCGCTGTCTCTCGGGCTGCCACGGATCCCCAGATGAGAGGCCAAGTCGTAGCGCTGCATGTTGGACATTAGGACTCTGTTCTCATACTGGAGCTGCATGACTTTGCCACTCAGCTCGTTGATCTGCATTCTTGCAGCTTTTAGCTCCTCCTGTAACGCTTCTGTCTTGGCATTGTCATGGTGCCTAGAACTCTCATGGGCCCCAGACTTGTACTTGTATTTGTTCAGCTCAGCTGTTATGCGTTTGTTTTGTTCTTCTAAATCAGCTACATTTCTCCTCAGCAATTCTGTTTCATCTTCTACTAGCTGCAAATGCTGTCGTAATTCTGACAGGGATTCATTCTGCTCTCCCAGGAGTGGGTTAGTGGTCCCTGAGAAATCATCTCCTCTTAAATCATCAAGCTCGGCTTTCAGTCCTCTATTTTCTACTTCTAGTTCCACTATTTTCCTCCCGAGAATGTTAGCTTCCTCCTCCACAAGCCTCAATCGAAGCTTCAGTTCAGCTTCTCTTGTGGTAGGTGGCCCACCTGCTTCACCTTTTGGCAAGGGACTGTCCAAATCCCCATAAAATGATCTGTATTTTTGCAGCTCATGTTCAAATCTGTCTTTCTCTTTATCAATTTTAGCCATTTTCTTCCTCATCAAGGCTGCTTCTTCTTTGACAAACTGTAGCTGGCATTTCAGGTCTTCATTGTCGTCCTTAGGAAAAAAAGGAGTATTTGAAGAAACTTGAAGTCAAACAGGAGACTTCCAGTGGATTGCCTTAATTTACAAGATTAACAATCACAGGTACATGGCTTTAGATACTAAGATATTTTTCTGCAATATTTTTTTCACTTATCAATAAATTTAAAAGAGGGGAAAATACTATTTTACTTGTGACTAAAATTTGCACAGTTCCCAGAAATACCTTGGGGGGGGTGGGAAAAGGGGGGCTTGTAAGAAACCTTGTATTTTCTACGTTTGTAACATTATCAGACTTTACACTGTTCAAAAATCCTGACATCAGCACAAATAGAGCCTATAAATCTTCTTTCACTGCTGCTGACATTTACTTTGCCTGAAATAAAGAGTAGGTAAAAGCTGGTGGGTTCTCTTGCAGCACCAAGTTTGTTTAGGTGATCCTTGAGATCAGTGGTGTCTGACTGCAGATCTCCAGAGCTCTTCCATTTCACAGCATACAGGAAAACAAAGGGCAAAGCAAAAAGCAAGCCAAGTGCAAATATGTAAACCATATACCCCATTTCCCTAGTTCCTTGAAGTCTCCACACAGGAATCAAGGCTACAGTTACTTGCAACATACCTCTGTTGGTGTCTGCTGTGACTTTTTTTCTGATTTTGGTAGGTCTTTGCTTCCTCTCCTTTTGAGTGATTGCTGCAATACAACAAAAGGACATGCACTGAATTTTTTCTAAAGGTAAACTAAAGATGTATATAATTTGTATATCATTAATTTTAAAATAGAGCAAATCAAATGCAACTATAAAGGAATTAATTTCTTGTAATTTTTGAGATACCAAGTACAGAGGAAAGATGCCATAGTCCAAAAATGAAACAGCAATGGCTCACAAATAAGGTTTTAGTTTAATCAGTCTGTTACCTTTTTTATTCAACACATTTTGAGACTAGTGCATTACGAATGTTTAACACGTGACAAGAGTGGTAAGAAAACAGGCATCCCAAGTGGTAACTTACAGATGGGAAAGCTGAGACAAGCAGTGAAACCCAGCTCCCCCATTTGATATTAACCCTGGTGGGGCTAAGGCACTTTTGAAAAGCCTTAGTCTTAGACT
The DNA here is from genome assembly GCA_013400635.1 of Hypocryptadius cinnamomeus. Classification (NCBI taxonomy): domain Eukaryota; kingdom Metazoa; phylum Chordata; class Aves; order Passeriformes; family Zosteropidae; genus Hypocryptadius; species Hypocryptadius cinnamomeus. The sequence goes on along the minus strand of VYZP01078368.1, from coordinate 10,480 downwards.
TCATGGTAGGGTAGCTACACAAAGAGAGATCTCTCAGCTACATCTCTCAGCTACACTGAGATCTGTGGGCATCTACAAGCACACCTCTCTCTGTGTCCCACCCTCAGGCTTCAAGCTTGCAGTGTACTGCAGTCACACCTCCCTAAGTGTACACTAGGGACAAACTCACACATAGCTCTGGTCACTAGGATTGTTCTGTTTTCAGATCATATTCAAGGAAATGCCATTTAAAACTCCTTGGACTACAAAATCCTAAAGAGAAACAAATCATACCAGCTCAAGAACAGAAACACACAAAACACACAAACACCAGTCTGCACCACCATATGAGTGAGATTCTTTGGTGTCCTGACATCTGCTATGTAGCCCAAAAGAGTAGAAAAGAAACTCCTGCTTTCAGAGCAGGATACACTGGGATTGAAGCCAGCTAGTGTATCCAGCAAAAATCTTGTAGCCGCTGACAGCAGAAACTTCGTTATGGAAAAGCAGCAGCAGTGGAAAACAACTGGCACCATCCCACTGGCAACACTCAATACTGATCATCAAGGAAACAGCAGGAGAGAGGCACGCGAATGAGGGAATATGTTAATATGTAACACCCCACTTGCAGCTGTTCCCAGTTTTGGGTTCTCCAGGTAAACTGTAGGTCCCAAGGCAGGACAGTGATAATGAACACCATCTCCTTCTCAGACTGTGCTCTGGTAGAAACATCCTGTGAGAGACATACTCTTCCCTGCACCAGTCAGGGGAGAATCTATCTCCATCTAAAAGCCATCCAGTTCCACAGACTGGGAATTACAATATTTTCGTAATTCTCAAGAAACAGAGTACAGTGGGTGGGTATGCTGCACATAACAATCCTGTGCACTCTTTGCCTGCTGGTACTAATCATCCTCTTTCTTCTGCAGATCAACTCTATTAAAAATTCCTACACTCATGGACTGCTCACTAAAAAGGAAAAGGTAATGCCATAGAAAGACTCACATGTAAATAAAATTTTTACATCTCTTGCGGAAACATTGAATGCTCTCAGTAGACCAAACAATAAAACAAAGATCATAGCTAGATAGGTGGATAGCTGTAAAACACAGGCTTCTAATGGAATCCAGAAAAGACATGAATATAGTTCAATTAACTCATTTATCCCTTTAAGTATAAACTTTGGAATCCAGTCTACAAACAAAATGGTTCTTTTCCAGAGTCACCCACAAGTTATCCTGTTGTAGAAATGTACACGGATTTTTGAAAGGGTTGTTTTGTTGTTTTCTTTTAGAATTGGCAAGTTTATAAAGCCCTAAACTTTCAAAGGAGTAGGTTCCTCCTCTGTATTACCATTACTTATATCACTACGTGCACCACTTTGAAAAAATCCTTTTCAAATCAGTTTACACTGCAAACTTTTCCTTACCCTGTATTTATGCCAATACCACCCACTGATAATAATAGTATTAACTAAATAAATAAATAAATAATAAATAAATAAACTATAGCTAAACTATATTTCTGCTTTATTACCCAAGTGCCTTTTGCTCACCTTGTTGAGCTCAGCATCTCTACAGAAATAATCAAGTTCTGGAATGCTGCGCTGAAACTTCTTTTATATCCTATGACTTTTCAGAAGATAAGAGATATAACAAAAAGTACTTTCCTAGATTTGATGTGAAACAAAACTCCCCTGGTTTTTCTCCTTTCTTGCTCTATTTTTTTTGTGTTCCTTTTAGTAGTCAGGATAGCAACATTCAAATTACAACAGTAGTTGTGGCTATGTAATTATTAGGCACTACTTTCTATTCTGCTCTACTTGAATTACAACCAACTCTCCAGAGCTTGTATTGTTCACCAACAAAATCCCAGCATTTAGCAAAAATTTTATAGCAGAAAGCAATGAATGCACGATTCAATTAGCAGGATGATGTGGGTAAGCAGATTTGGCCCAGCTGGAATTGGTATGATCTCTTTTCATATGAAAAACACCATGAGACAATTTCTGATCACAGAGGTTAAGATCTCACACATCTCAGCTGGCAGAAAATATCCTCACAATCACAGTGTCTTACAACATCACATCAGGGTACTGAGGCAATGGCAATATCACACTAAACAAAGAATGCCATATATCAAGAAGTATATTCTGCTATAAATATTAAAATTTTGCTATAAATACTAAATTTTTGAGTGTTTCTTCCAGATGTGCATTTCACAATTTACAGTGCTACTCTTTCTATCAATTCTCTCAAGCCTTGTATTACTGCAGTTACTTCCAGTTCAATTTTCGACATGAAAAAAATTATTGCTGCTAATGAAATAAGCAATGATATTCATCACAGCAAAATGGAAAAAAGAAAAAAATGTTCAAACTAACATATGGCAGAATGAAAAAAAGGCAACTCAGACTCTTGCTTGCAAATCTTCATACTAACCCGAGACTGGACGTTACTAAAATTGTCTGCACATTGTTTGTCACTAAAACCCACCTCTGCTGCTTTCTCAACTGTAGAAAAAAATCTGCCCTTCATATGCTAGAATTGGTTTTGAGAGCTTGTTGTGAAGGAGAGTTTGTGGGCTCAGATAATTTTTTTCCATATAATTTTAAAAATCCTATTCAGAAGTGTCCACAGCCAGGATAAGACTGCAGATGAGGTTTGTATTAGATGCAAACCAGATCACACGCAAAGGGCAGTTCTGCCGCGGTGCTCAGCAGCATCAATTCTCCAGTGACCTTCACTGGAGTTTATCCAATGTCTTGCTGGAGATGTTAAGCACTTCTCAAGATGGCATAATCCTTCTCTTGCCAGCCCTAAATTGCAAGCCAAATGTGCAGCCCTAACATCACCTGTCATGCTCAGTGCTTCTCAGGTGGAAGCAGACCTGAAATCTACTCTGAGAATAACACAATACAGAGATAATTTCATCACACTCTACTGAGTAGTAAAGCTATAAAATGGACTCAAATTCTTCCTGCATTATTCTAAGCTACAATAAATTTCTCAGCAATTCTGTAGTGAAGTAGTAAACGTTGTTTTCATTTTGTATTGCTCCTCAGCAGTGTTTTTTAAATAAGCCAGTTTAAATATGAAGAGAGTGTTGGTACAGCTAATAGGGATATGCTTATTGTTTGCTTTGTGGACAGGTAGGCTGTGCTTTTTGCATCTCAGTTATCCTCTGCTTTTTCATTTGTGGTTTAAATTTGCAAGCAAGTAGAATACAGAAATATTCAAGACTTCTGCTCTTGAATGGTGGTGGAAGGAGTAAAGTATTGTATCATTCTGTGTACTTGTGCTAATGACAGACAAAACCAGGATCTTGAGCTGGCAAATTGCTGGCAAATTGCACTAAGACTTGCAGAATAAGGAAGACATTTTAAAAACAAAGATTTTTTTGTTGTTGTTGACAAATATAAATTTTCAATTTGCCAACATAGATAGTGTCAATTTAGTTTTTACTACATTAGACACAGTGGCAGAAAACTAAAAAAATCTGTCTTGTGTCTGATTTGATCCAGCTCCATGAGTTACACAGACATATTGATCAAAGGAAAAATGCAGAGAGAGGCTTAGGGCAAATTTACATTTCCCTGGTCATAGTCTGTGCCACAAAGAGGCAAGTTTGTGCAGCCCAAAAATTGTTCAATATTCATTGACTTTTCAAGACTGTAAAGTGTTGGGTTTACTCTGATTTTCAAAAGCACTGCAGATGTGTTAGAGCAGTTGGGAGTCAGCTAACCATAGCCAAGTACAGCACAGTTTTGTGCAGATGAGGTTTGTGGTAGCTGTGGAGATTCAAGGAGCTACACATCCTTTGCCCTGTTCTGTGTGGAGGGATAAAGGCTGTTAAAGGCGGGAAGAATTTGAGTTCATTTTATAGCTTTACTACTCAGTAGAGTGTGATGAAATTATCTCTGTATTGTGTTATTCTCAGAGTAGATTTCAGGTCT
>VYZP01078363.1:15968-90167 GCA_013400635.1 Hypocryptadius cinnamomeus | reverse complement strand
GAGGGCAGAGGAGGAGGAAGGAGGGCAGCAGAAGAGGAGGAAGGAGGGCAGCAGAGGAGAAGGAAGGGCAGCAGAGGAGGAGGAAGGAGGGCAGCAGCAGGCGTGAGCAGCTGTCCCGTGCCCGGCCCCAGCTGGGACCCGCTCTGCGCTCCCCGTCCCGGCAGCTCCCACCGAGGACTGGGCTCCCTCCTCTCCCTTCGGCTGCAGCCACGCCGCAGTTCCAAAGGCTCCAAACGCTCCGCACGCCTGTTTTAAATTACAGATAATTCATTTTGATACTCCTTTTCCTTGCATCCCTAGACAAAATCAAAGGCAGGTTTCCCTAGGAGATACACATCAAGCTCTGCCTGCAGCTCTGGAGTGTTGCAACACAGCTCGTAGCAACCAAGGGAGAAATCGGTTCTCCTTTCTACGGCAAGGGGTTGAAAAACAAAATAATTTCATTGTACCATAGGAAAACCAGCTTTAGCAGATTGGTGAAGGCGACTTCCTCTGTATTTTTGACGCCTGACCAACATCAGGACCACAACTCCAACACAGTCAAGATTGTTGTCTACAGAGATCATTATTACACTTAGATTCCTATTAAGGTTTCATGGTCTGAAGAGGAGGGGGTTGGAGGAAAGTAATGAAGTTACAGGCCTTTATTCTACAAAGGCAACTGGAGACTTTTTTTAGGATGCTATCTATCAGCCTGTCTGGCAAATGTCTGCCTAGTAATAATGTATCCGTCTGCTGAAACAAGCCTAAATAATGCATCATTATATCAATAATTAATAGGCACATGGGTCAACAAGTTCAAGATTGTTACAGGCAAAGGAGATGTGAAGGAAATGGCTCATTCCAGGCCCTGCCAGGCCCGACATGGCAAGCACAGCTTTGCAGAAAAGCGATGGAGGAGTGTTGGCAGCCAAATGCCAGAGCAGCACGTGCAGGGGACGTGGCTCGTGTCTGCTCAGTCCCCGCTCCTCACCCGAAACAGGAACCCACCAGGATGGAACTTCCCACAGAGCAGAGGAGGAGAGGCAGGGAGAGTATCCCATACTCTTGATTCGGGAACCCAACTTCTCCAACCACATTCAACAGCCCAGAGGAAATGTGAGCCAAGTAGATATTGCTGATTTGAGTACCAGCTGATGATAGCAACAGCTGAGGTCACCTACTGACCAAAAAAATCCGTGCCTGGAGTAACCTGAGGTATTTTAAAATGGAAAGAGAAAATAATCAAAGTTGCCATATGAAAATGAAATCGAGATCAGAGGGGATGTCAAATTAGAAATACAGAAAATAAATTATTATATAAATTATTATATTAATAATGCCTTTTTTTTTTTTTTTTTTCTAAGAGGAGTACTGCAGATCAGGGTATTTTGGTAATTGTAATTCCTCACTCTCAAACCAGGATGGTGGGCTTCCATCTGATACAGAAGCCTCCTGACATTATTTGGGATCCAGGGACAGAAGTGCAAAATTGAGGTTGCTATTTGTAAAACAAACAAAGAAAGGAGGCAAACCACGACTGTGAAAACTTCATCCCCTGCAGGTTTGGTCAAGCATCCACATGTCACTTGTTCAAGCTGATCTATGCACACACTCCCTGCACACAACGGGACCCCTTAACAATGCAAATATTATTAAAAATATCAAATTAGATGTGAATACAGTATCTCGGAGAAGCAATTATAGTGCCTGTGTTAAATTTGTCTTAATAGTAGTAACTTAAACGCTTGGGGGAAAGAATTAAGATTTTGGCAAGGTTGGGTTTTATGGTGGTCATTTGGTTTGGGGTTTTTTGGGTTTGGTTTCTTGTTGGGTTTTTTGTTTGGGTTTTGGTTTTTTTTTTTTAACATGTCTTCTATAAGAAAACACAGCAAACATCACAGTTCCATTTTCAGAAAACCACAGCCTACGTATAACCAAGTCAGTACAGAGGGAAACTGAAAGGGAAACTGAAAGTAGTAAAGAGAGTAACAAGTTGCAAAGGCAGTTCTAGTAACAAGTCATTTTAAAAAGCAGATGACCAAAATAGAAAAATCCCAAATTAATAGTTACAGTAAACTATGCTTTTAAAGTTCTGTGATAAGTTAGTTACTGAAGATTCTGTCAGAGGGATTTTCTTCAGAGTGAAGTCCTAGAGTTTATGGAAGCTGATTTGTCCTCTGGCCCGTTTCTAACCAGCAAACACTGATCCTGCTCACTCAAGGAATTCCACCAACCTCAGAGGAGTGACACCAGCAACAAGTGAGGACAAAACCCAATCCATTTCTGAACTAAGATGAATTAATAACAGAAATCTGACAGTCCCAGTTCATACAGACAAGGCTCCCAAGAATGCATTGTGAAGCTTTCTTATTTTCTTCTTACAGAGCCCCTGGCTTTGGGGGGTTCAAGTGTGCAAAAGCACCAGGAGACATGTGCATCACCTCATACTCCAGAGACCCAAGAACTGGGAAGTATATTCTAAAGAAATGGATTTCTAAATGGTGAAGCTATTTTTTCTCTCCAACTTTTTCCCAGAAAACACTGTGCTGCTTTCTTGGGAGTTCCTGACCCACCGAGGAATGCAGCCATGGAGGTGGCTGTGTGGGGCTGTACTCAGCACACCCCCATTGGGTGATAAAAATCTGCATTTAACCATCCAGCTGTAAGCTTTGACAGTAAATTCCAATGCCATTTAATGTCCTTGCCTCAGGACAGAGGTTCACATTCCCTAAGGAGGATGGGAATTGCAAGGGCTCTGCAATGCTGGGCAGTAACTCAGGAGCAGGAACACAACACCCTGTTCCTGGTAAGGGCCATGTGTCCATCACCTCTTCATCCCCTCCCACCTTCCGTGGAAGAAAAACCAGCTGCTTCTGGGCCCCATCCATACATCTGAAACCCTATGGACATGGCTAAAGAGTGGAATGTACCTCTGAGGGTGTCTGCAAATGATTCCAAGATGCAAGACACTGAATAGGGAAAGCAAGTATGGCACCAAGACATAGAGGGAGTGACATTTTCTTAATTAAAGACAGTACAGTTCTACAGAAAAGATCAGATGAGAGGACTCCTGACAAGGTGAGGTGTAGAACATCATTTTATAAAGAGCCTTAGGGATGTAAAAAACCAAATTCATTCCTAGTGGCTCATTCCCTTCTCCTTTGAATATCCATGTGGAATGTTGTTAGGTTCCCTACTTCTCTCCTCAGGATAAAATAATGAAGGCCATTTTTTACAATGTATAGAATTGAATTTTCAAGACTCATTTCTGGAGTAAGAGCAACCACTTCACATTTCAAAAGTAATTTGTCATAAAGACACATTTCCCTCACCTTAGTTGTCCTGAAATCAGAAGGCACCTTCTATCAATACACATAGTCCTCATCATCTTCTGACTCTTGAATTGTTGTTTCTCTCACCTTTCTTTACACCAGCTTCATTTTTATTGTGCAAAGAAAGTTCCTCTGTTCTATTATGCAAAACACTTTTCATACATTTAGACAAAAGCTCTGGACTTCAAGAGATCCTATGTTCCCATAGCAGAAGTTTGGTAGTCAGCAAACTCACATGGCTCATTTTATATGTCCAGTTACTTGATCCCAACTCCTTTCTCACCCACATGATAGGAAGGATTATTCTTCTATTCATGCCTCAGTCTTTTAATGGATTTAGGGCACAGCTCTTAAAAATGTATAAGAGAGACAGGCATCGTCTGATTTTGCTATGGATATTTTATGAGCAAGTCTGGGAGCATGCTGTGTGCTTGAAACAAAAGACTGTACAGTGTGCTACCAGGACAGGAGCTGTGTCATTATGTCTTGCATTCAAGGCTTCTGGGAATCTTGGGCAAGAAAAACAACAAAACAAAGGCATGGGAGAGACACCAGGATCGAGTAAATGGGTCAAGACAGCACCGATACAATTTGTTGTTATAAGACCTGTAATTCAGTCATTTGTCAGCGATTTAGGAGGCAGCAGCCTGGCCCCTCCTTTTTTTTATTGGCTGTTATTTGGGGCTTGCATTTGTTAGTTAATTGACTTAAACTATTACCTTGAAAAGACAATACTGGTTCCTACGTGCTTCTTACTTCTGCACCTGCAGCAGCCACTGTGAGATGTTTTGGTACCGAGAACCACTTCAGCCATTATTTATCACTGGAGTGATTAATTGACATCTGGACACAAACCTCCACTGCTACTGGCCTGATTAAAGGTGTTGGCTGACATTTTTCAGAGCATTCAACCACCAAAGAAGACATCAGTGATGTTCAGGCACTTGAGTCTTTCAGATGTGTTTTCAAAGAATGCTCTTGCAATGATCTGCTCCTTGAGAAAGATGGACACAGGATGGTAATAGGGATACAGCTCACAATCCACTGCTCACCAACCTTTCCAAATCTACTTCTCTTACCACCACTGCAAATACAAAAAAAAATGCTATTTGTATTTTCTTTATTCTCTTTGTATCATTTTCACTATTAGGTAACTACAGACAGGCATACTCATGTGGTTCTTTACAACTGCAGAGCTGGAGGAAACTGCCCAGCTCAGTACCAGTAACAAATACCCAAATTCTAACTGCAAGCACATGCATATAAGGGCACCTTCAGCTAAAAATGTGGGTGTTTTTCTTGCAATCTTACTCAGAAATGAACTTTTAAAGGATCAGCTTTGCCAGAAATATTAGCTTCAATCTTCAGTTTCACTGCAGCTTCATCACCAGGGAGGGCACGAAGGAATTTTTATGCATTGCTTTTACACGTCACTCTTTTTCCTGTTGGGAAATTTGTCTCCTAACAATATATTCCATGGATCCACAGCAACCCCATAATAATACTTAGAACATACACTGTCTTCTGTAAATATTACCTTATTATACTAAATGCAACAACTTCAGTTTGCTATTTATGGGAATGCTCTTTCTCAAGATGCTTCATAGTAGAGAAATGTAAATACCATTGAAGTGGTAGTTTCTATAGAGACTTATTTTTCCACTGAATTGTAGAATAAACAGCCCAATTTTCTACAAATCTGGAGCATCACTCCAAAGTGGCAGATAATGATACTTTACCACTCTGTAGCCATTTATGTCTTTGAAGCTTGCTGTAAATATGAACCACTTATGCCTTTGGGAGTATCCTTAGGTAGTATCATTAGCCTCACTAAGAAAGGGAGGTAGAAGAGCAGGTAAAAGACTTTACACAGAGTAGGGTGGCACTGCTCAGCAGCTTGATGTGCATCACACTTTTATTGCTGGCTCTGTGACAATCCATCTTATCCCAGCCTCAGAAAGCACCAGCTTCACCCCAGCAAGAGCAGGTCTCTCTCAGCAGTAGCTCTGGAGTGAGGGCTAAACATGACCCCAAAACAGGCAGTAGGATTTTTTGGAAGCTCAGTCAGTTTTGCCCAGTGGATGTGTGAGGAGTTAGCAAGTTCATCTCAGGTTTGGCAGTGCTGTTCCATGCAACAGCCCTGGTCTGGGGCTGATTTGTCTACAAAACTTCCAACTTGCAAGACAACAAATACAGGGAATCCATTTTTCCTCGTATCAACACAGCCTGAAGAAACTTGCATGAGAGTAACCGTGAGGAGTTTCTGTGCTCCCTCAGCCCATTAGGGAATGCTGTGCCCATCATGAGAGTTGAGGAAAGAAGCTGAAACTCTCCTGGGCTGAACAACCATTCCTGATTTTTTTGTTGCCTTTTTTTCCAGGGAACAAACACAGCAACACTTAAAACACGGTGAGAGTGCAAAGCCCCACTTGCCCATGTGTGTCTCCTGACCCCTTCCCTCTGCACTGGGGCTGTTCCTGCTCCCTAGGCTGCTGTGGAAAGGTGCCTGGGCACCACCATTCACCCCCCAAGGTGTTTAGGTGCCAGATCTGGCCGTGGCTGATTGTGCTGCACATCCCCGTCCCCGCAGATGCCGCGCGTTCGTGCTGAGCTCGGCGTGGGAGTCGTCCCTCCTCCACACACCAGATGGTTCTGCGTTTGTTTTTAGTGCTCACCTATCTTCTCCTCGACTCCTGAGAGTCATGTGAATCTGGGAAGGGAAAAAAGAACAGACTTCCCCAGCAGCTAACAGAAAAATATAATTATCAAGAAGTTTCCTTCTCACGTGTTATCTCAAAACACAGAGAATGTACTCAAGAAGCATTCAGAACTTTCTGAGAAAGGAGGGAAATCAGGAGAGGGGCAGATGTGGAAAGTTGCTCGGTATCCAAACAGTGTGGACAGCTCAGGCAGTGCTCCCTGTGCTCCAGGGACAAACGAGACACCCTTCAGACCGGTCTAGATTGGATTAGACTGTCCAGCAATCAGTGCTGGACTAGATTGTCCACTCTGGCTGCCTTCCAGCTCCACTGCATAATGAAGGGCAGGTATTTTCCATTTCAACTTTGTCCTTCTTAAACCAGCAGCATTCAAAAAATGGTGAATCTGCCTAATTTAGCAATGACAATCCATCTGATTTCACTCTTTCACTTCTAGGAATGAACATGTTTTGATTTTATCTAAACAAAATAGGTCATATTTCTGCACTACCTGTGCAGTAAATGAACCTGTAAATATATAAATAAATAGAAACTAGTGCAAGTGAGGCATTTCATGTGTGACATTTCTTCTCTGGACTTTTTCAGTCCAGTCCTAATAACTGTTGTGATTTATTCTGCAAGTTGAATGAGATCCAGTTCCTGGGGGTATATAATTATGTCTAAACATTTTTTCTCCAACTTGATTGCATGAAGAAGCCTTAAAGTGCAACCAACCCATCTGCATTCTCAATACTTAAAAACAGGAAGGCAAATGGGGAAATCTCTAAATGAATTTGTAAAAAAGCACCTGAGGAACCCCTTGTAAAAGCCTGTCTCAGGTCTCTGGGTTCCTGACACAGACAAGTGTGGCAATGCTGACATGTTAAGATAGAAGTTAGGTCATTTTACCCTTGGAGCCTTGGATCCTGTCAGGATTGGTGTTCTTTCCCTGGGAATCCTCACCTAGCATGATAAGCAGGCCAGGAGCAAATCCAAAACACAATGAGGTCAAAATTGCATCTTTTATAATCACACTGTAGTGAAGGAAAGCAATAGGACGCAGCAGCTCAGCTCACAGCAAAGGAGACAATGCAAAGTATAAAACCTAAAAACAGAGAGCTGTACCATGAAAACACTCTCAGCCAACTATGCAAGCAGAGCCACTCTTCCCTGAGCCTTCCTTTCCTTCTTCAGATCTCTCCCACCTCGTGCTTGGGCTTCTCAGCTTTCCAGGCAGAGCGATCACAGGGCACACAGAGGGGTGACGTGTGCCAGGCACCAGAACTGGCTGCTGCAGGCAACTGAAAGGGTGTTCACCAACTCCCAGAGGGGATGGCACTGCTAAAACCACTGCTGGGGCTGCAGGGATTTGGCCAGAAGTGCAGCATCTCTTTCAACCAGGGAGAACAGTTTTGGAAAGACAAGGGTCACCTCAAATCATCAGGCTGGGTATCCTCATGGAAAAACCCCAAGTTTTAGGGTTTTTTCCGTCACTGTATTATCCTTCATTTTCTTCCTATGCTTAGAGCTTGATGAACACCCATTTTCCTTTCCCCTCTGCCAAAGTCTGGTGCTCTCACATCCTGTCCCACTTCATCCATATCCTCCCATACTGCAGAACCCACTTCTCCCCAAAAGTGGTTTTGTTTCCTCCCCCACTTCTCCCACCACCAGGAGCCCTCTTTCCTCCTATTCCCAGCGGAGAGTGCTTTGCTCCCCAGCTGATTTGAATTCCTCCCTCCCTCTGTGGGCGAAGAATCATTCAGAGCAGTGGCATTTCAAACTCTGCAGAGAAGGTAGGTAGACTCAATCCCGAGTGGGAGTGCATATCAAGTGCAGTGCTAGTGGGTGCATCCAACCCCAAGACCAGAAGTTTCCAAACTTTCCTGCTGTATAAACAGTGCCTCAGGGCTGGATGCTTCCTCCTGGACATTTGTGTTGATGGCAACTACCACAGCCAAAACCAGTGCCAGGCTATATATATAAGTATATAATATTTAATAAGTAATCTTTGTATTGTGTATCATTATTATACCATATAATTACATGCTACCATTACCACAGATCACAGAAGATTCAGAAGGAAGTTAGAAATACTGTCTAGAAGAAAAGTCTGTAAAAAATGAGGAAAATGTTTCCATTCCATTTTAACTTCTTACCATGAAATATTTCTCTTTCATCAACAGTGCCCTTTCTATGAAGAACCACTGAATGTAACATTTTTAAACTCATGGCTTATCAACTTTCAGCCTTTTCTGCTGAAAGTGGAGTTTAATTCTTGCCTTATCCCTGCAGAGGTGGCCTGGGCTCCTGCATCACCAACAGAGCCCCTTCTAGTTACAGGGTGATTGGAACCAGCAGCCACAGAGTCTCACCACAGCCCATGTCTCAGTGACATTTTCATTCTGAGTCACCATTTGATTCAAGGCAAGAAATAAAATTGCCACTGATGGAAGTTCTGCATAATTCTTTATCACCTGAGCACATGAAACAGAAGAGCTACAGAATGAATTAGTCCAGAACTTGGTGTGCTTAACAAATGTTGTTTAATGACTCTGTTCAGAACACCTACATGTTTTGTTCCTGATACTTGTACAGCTCTTACATGTGACAAAGACACTAATTTTTTAACAGAGGAGGGAGGAGAGAGAAGAGTTTATGGACTCTTTTTTTACTGAGTATAATAATAGTAATATGGGGTTCCATACCATCTATGTCTCAGTGACTTCTTTTAAACATGTTCAGCCTATAATTGAAGGATAATTTTTCTTATTGCCAACTCCATCAGCTCACACTGACATCAGAAAACCCAGCAGTGTTCTGGTTTACGTTTCATCACCAGTAAAGAATTTTGAAAACTGAATTTTCCTCTGTGTGCATGAGGATAATCCTTAAAATTATGGCTTTGGTTGTACCCAGCAAAGAGGCTGCAGCACATACATGCCCCACCAGTCCCTGTATGCACTGGTGTGTCCTGGACATAAATCACAGAATCCCAGAATAGTTTGGATTGGAAGGGAACTTAAAGTTCATCCAGTGCCACCCCTGCCATGGGCAGGGACACCTTCCATTGTCCCAGGCTGCTCCAAGCCCTGTCCAGCCTGGCCTTGGACACTTTCAGGGATGGGGTAGCCACAGGTCCTCGGGCCTGCAAACAAACCTTTGCAAACAGAGGGTGGCTTTTCAGGAAAGTCACCTCTTAGATTGAAAAATCTACTTAAAACCAATAAAACTTCTGTTTTCCTTTGGTCATGCTTTTTCTATGTCTGATCCTGCCACGGTTCAGATTCCCATGGTGTAATTAAAGAGACCACAAGTGACAGAGAAAACAAAATATGTGCAAGTGTTACATATAAAGTATCGAGGACAAAGGTTCTTTTAAAAGCTCATTTCTGAGTGAACTGACATTGCAGTTTTTCTCACTTGGATTTCAGACAGAGGCTAGCAAAATTTACAGTAACAAACCCTTTAATTCTCACTCCATTCAGAGAATGACTCAGCACTGCAAGGAAAAGCAGCCTAAATGTTGTGAAGTTTTGACAAACCAGCTGAGGAATGAGCAAGCAGGAGTCCAACGTGGAAGCAGTCAGAGTTTGCACCTGAGGAAAACTTTGCTGATTACATTTTGGAGGTGGTTTGTCTCAGGGCAGCCTCACTGCAAAGTGAAATCCCATGTGTGCATTGAATCCAGTGCCAAAGAATTCCCTCCTGGGTATAAAACCGGTCAAAGAATTACAGGAAGCCCTTCCTTGCAGAGGAAGCCAATTCCAAGTCCCCAAATGCATACCAAAAAAATAACTTTCCTTCCACATTTCTCAATCTCAGGCACCTCTTTCTGCCTTCAGGGCGCCTCCACCACTATTTTCAGAGCTCTCATCTTTCCCCCATAGCCACAAGACAGCTGGTCCCGAGGAACCCACCAGCCCAGCCTCCACTTGTCTCCAGCTTGGGATGACTTGGACTGGTCCCAGATTCATTTCTTGAGAGCACCCTTTGATAACCTGCACACTGAGATAACCCCAGGGTCCCTTCCTGCATCTCCTGACAGACCTGTCGATTTGTCCAGCTTCTGGAGGAGACACTGTGAGACCAGGACTGGAGGGGTCAGATGAGGGGTATCAGAGATAAGGAAGATGGCAGGATCTGGGGGAGGACAGGGGGAAAGGGAAGAGGTTACACAGGACCAGGGGCTGGAGCTGATCACTGTGGAAGGTGCTCTGGGGTGAACTTGCAGTGTGGGCTGCAAACCTGCGTGACAGCACAGCTGGGAAATCTCAGTGCGAATCCCTTCAGTTTCTACATTTCACATACAGAAAAGAGCATAAATATTTTTCTTCCTCTGGCTAATTCTTATGCAAATAGAGAGAAGTTACAAGTTATAAGAAGCTGCTGCTCCCCCGTCCAGTTTCACACCAAGTCTTTGCTTCACAGACACCAAAACATGAACACATCATGTCTGGGAAGAAACGCTTCATTCCAGATCCAGGCTGGACCACAGACAAAAGCTGGCATAGCCTCAAATCTCCAGGAGAAGCCATCAGGGGACACCAAGACTGATCTCTTCCTGTGCCTATTGCAACACATGTGCTTGGGCTGGGATTCCGGGCCACCCCTTTCTGACAAACGTCAGCAAGCAGCGTGTGCTCCTGAAGGCTTTTACATCTGCGTCCGGCTCACGCTCACTCCAGAGGTTCCTGTTTCATATCCTGTTCTGATGGCTCTGTGTGCATCATGTACATTAATTTCAAGTACACACAGGGGGCACAAACAATTGTACGAAGATTATAAAGTCTGAGAATTTGTTAGGGGCCAGCTTGGTGTAAAAACCACACTCTCACTCCACAAATATGCACATGGACACTCTGCATCACAGCTTGTATTTCAGAGGAAAGTTAAGGCACAAAAATAAGAAATTTGGTTCCCAGCAACCTTCTAATATGCACCTTCAGAGACTTCCTAATTTTCAGAATCCTTACCAATGTGCTAAACTGGCTGCTAGAGCCAGCAGCTGTTCCTCATCCCAGTAAAGTGTATTGCTGTAAGTCCTTCAGAGGCAGTGATCTCTGAGAGATGGGAACAGTGAACAGTAACAGAGACAAGTGCTGGCTTTAATGAGCTTGAAGGAAAGCAGTTGAACTCCCAAACAGTTGAAGTGTGTTGCAGAACTTTGAAAACTTTATGTTTCTTACCTTTGGGAAAGAAATGTTTTGATTTCTAACAAACAGATCTCTTTGCATCCGAGGCCTGCATGGACACTGTTCTGACAGGGAACACAGCCCTTTCAGCCATCAGAGCGCCTGTGCTGCCTGTTCCTGCAATTCCAGACAGCAGAGATGGGATTCCAGGCTGCTGTGGGGCGTCCTCAGCTCACACCCACAGACTCTCAACACGCAATTCTCTGCCGACGTGATTTTTCCTACATCTACCCCTGTGCTGGGCACTAATCCAGGGAAGTTAAAATCCCTCCCCCATGACACCCACTCAGCACTACAGTATCTGTTTCCCAATCCTTCTGATAAGTGTTCCTGTTATTCTGTTCTAATCTTGTCCCAAACACACCAGCATGCCCTGAAATGAAACAGCAAAGGAGAACTCAAATAAAGCCTTTACCTGCAAGCAATTTTCTAATAAAAAGGAGACAGATACATCCCAGTCCAAATCCAACAGAGCATCAGAGCTCCTGTCTGCTCCTCAACAGCAGTGACCATGCCAGAATATTCACTGAGTGCTACACTCAGCAATCTGACATGAAATAATTCCTGCAATAAAACACCAAGGGCAGGTTGTTTGGTTCTGCTTTTCATTCTGCACGTTCCAAATGTTTTGACAAATTTATCTGACCTGCAATCAGTAAATAAACAAGTCCTAAGACACATGATGAAGGAACTGTATTTCCCTGGTAGAAATACTTTCCCATGTCATTTCCAAAGGGAATGTAAGCCTTCAGTGGGTAATGCACCATTCCTACTCCCATGGCCTACTCAGTTAGACCCAGATTATCTATATCCCCTGAGCAAGAGCTGCAGCACAGTTACTGCTGCTTTTCAGTAAAATCTGAGCTAGTCCAGACTCTCTGAGTAACCTGGTTAATGCTGTCATTCTCTGTGCTACAGATGTGCTCCTGTGAGCACTGCTTACACCTCCTGTCAGCTCTAAAGGTGTAAGAGTAAAATATATCAATGGAAAAGACTCATTACAGATTCCTATTTCAAGTTAATCTTCATAGACACAGCATTTTGGGCTTTGGGATTCACATACATTTCCTCTCTGAGACAACAGGATAATCTTCTTTCTTCCAATTCCTAATATCAGATGTGCCCTAAAAAATCTCCTGAATTGTTTCATTACCAAAACAAGGATTTTTCAGATTGAGGAAGAGAAAAAGAGGGTTGTATACCACATGAGAAAAAGGATTCCCCCTGCATCATTGGTTCTCCTTAGAAACTTAGAGGAGCTTTGTGTACAAAACACTGAGCTCTGTGAGCATGAAACCCCTCTCAGTTCACTAGAGGCACAGCAGATCCAAACAGATCATGGAGCTGGTTATTTGTGTATATTTAGAGCACCTCACAACTCAGAACAGGTTGAAGACTGAACATGCAAATAAATGCATCTGAGGAATCAGAGAGTACAGTTTTCTCAGTCACCAAAACTGCTCTGCAATTTTTGATCTTCATTTATATCTGTTTTTCTGTCTCCTAGAAGTGGTTGTATATATTTAACTATTTCTAATGTACTATAAAGAACTGTGAAAAGTTTACACTACCCTGAACATGACCTGAAGGCTTCAGATTTATTCAGACAGAAATCACATACTTTATTAAGATAAATTATGGGACTACAGAATCAGATATAATTAATATAATGTGTCCTCGTTCTCCAAGGAGGAGAGTGATTATCACTGTGAAATATCAGCCATGGATTAGACAGAGTGAGAAAGAAAAGGATTAAAGTGTGGAATGTGGCTTTTGGTCAGATACTCATCTTTAGTGGAGCAAATTTCACCTAATAAGTCATTTTTCCTCCATCCCCCAACCACTAATCTCTTGTAAGTGTGTTCCAGGCTACAGAGCAGAGTGGAACTCCATGGAAAATGCAGGCAGGGTGCAGATCCTGGATACCTGTATTTGTGATGCTGTTGACACAGCAGTGGCTCGGGGTGCTCCTGCTCCAGCCACGTTTCCTGTTTCTATAAACATGCTCTGTTTGAAAAGGGGCTACTCTGGGCACACATGTGCACTTTATGGCCACTCCTGTGCCAACATAAATCAGCCCCAAATGCCATCTCAGTGACATCATGTAAGACTTATGCTTAAGGGTGTCCACATCCAGAAGTGAGTGGGTTCCAAAGTAATTAATTTGAGGAGTCCACTTACATTTCAATCTCTCAACCAGACAGGCTGTCCCGTGGTTCCTTTGGCTTTTTTGCCTCAGACTCCCCAAATTTCACTCTTCCATTTCCTTCATTTCCTCACCTTTCAGGGTCAGAGTTTAGCACCACAAAGGGAAATGAAACAGAGAAAAGCAAAACAAAACAAGCTGTGAAGCAGATTAAAGCCACATTTGACATCCAGAGGTACATGGTTCCTTTTTCAGCTGCAGGTATGAAGCAGTAATAATTTTGTGCCCACAACTCACAGTGTAAGCTTGTGTTTTTAAAAAAAGGTTTTCCAAGTGCATCTTTACTCAAAAAAAAAATTCATGGCTTTTAAAATCTATTATATTTAATGGTTAAGTCAGCAGAATTCTTAATTGCTCTTTTTTTACTGCTTAGAAATGGCCTGGGAAGGAGAGAGAAACTCTCTTACACTTCCCTCCACTCCTGGTGCTCTAAATACACCATCTCTGAGGGGAAGGTGCTTGCAGAGCAAGCCACAGAAATGTGTGCTTCTGCTTCTTAGAGAGGATGGGTCTGTCAAGGGCCTTCTCCTGAGCAGCAGCAGGAGAATTGCCATCAGCCCATGGCTCCTGCAGAGCTCCTGCTCTGACTGCACTGCTCAGCAACATCCATCTGCTCAGAGAAAGTCACTCACTGAGGACAGAGCTCAGTTCCTTTCCCAGGAAAATCAGAAAATTAACTCCTACTGCCTTCTGTGGAGGCTGGATCAAATGTAAGTGAGAAGACATGCAATCAGTCATGGGATGAAATGGCCCACAGGATTCAAGAGGAGAGATGCTTTACAGGAGCTAATTAGCTTTTGATTACCCAATTTATACACAGTGCCCTGAGTCAGTGGGCATGAGGCCATTCCATGGGATCAACCCTAAGCCAAGAATTCCCTGTTTCCCCAGCAGAGAAAGCTGGAGCTGTTTCACACAGCCAACACAAAGGTTCTCAGCTTGGTCCCACATTTCCTCCTGTAAGGCACTCACAGCTGATGAGGAGGTCACAGGGATCACTGCCCATTTCTGCAGATCCCAATCCATTCCGAAACTGCAGCGTTCCCACATTTGTTTGTGCAACACCAGTGCAGAACCTGTTTCTGTCAGACAACCTGATTCAACCTTCATGATTTTTGAAGAAGAGGGTGGTGGTGATGTGGACATTTCTGAGAGAGATCTCTGGTTCATTTTAAACATTCAACCTTGCTTTCAGAAGAGATTTCAGCTGTGTTTCTGGCTTAGTCTGATGAGTGTGTAGCCCATGCCAGGGCAGACTCAATACTTAGAGCACAGATTTCCAGGACCTTCTCTAGAGGTCATCATTCCAGCATGATCAATATAGAATGGAACTATGAGAAGCCAATAAGAGAGGTCAGACTTCATGGACCTGGTGAAAAAGGCCCATAAAAAGAGCATAAAACCTCTGTAGCAGAGCATGAGATGGCATGGCAGGGACTAACCTTTCCTGGTGAATAAATATTTAAACTTTTACTAAACTACTAACCAGGCATAACTGAAAGACCCTCACTTACAAGTGGATTATTGCATTTCTTTCTCATCTGGGACACAGAAAATCAAATTTCAAAAGCCATTGCCAAGATTTTGAAAATCTAATATAATTTGCTGAACACCAGTGGCTTTCTCAACAACAGCTTAAATAAACGTGCAACACTTAGCCATGATTTTGGAGATCTGAGGGAGGAACAAGATTTTTCTTTTTTACACTTGTAGTTCTTCCTCTGTACTTGCCTTATGTCTGAAGAGATTTAAAGAGAGGGGGAAAATGTGGCTAAGGGAGTTATTTAAAAAAAATTAAAAGTGCATGTGTACAGTCACAGTAACAAAAAAAAAAACCATGCAGAGACTTGAATTTCTTATAAAAATCTCCTTTATTTAGAGGAGAAAGACTGCATGATTTTTATGTTAATGTAAAGATAAATGAACAAGTAGAATAATTGAACAAAGCCATTAAACAAGACTAAACTTCCCAGGTACAATTTAACTTAACTCATGGTCATATTGGACCCTCTTGCTCATGTTCAGAGATTTAAAGGATGGTTCTGGAGCTCAGAGGTGAAACAAAAGTAGCTTTTCAACACATCATCCCAAATTCAGAACTGAATTCTTCCTCTGCCACAAGGCAAATAGATGATTCTTCCAAGCTGGGGATGGAAGAGCTCTGAAAGAGACCTCACTGCAGGGATCAGCCCCAGCCAACACAGGAACAAGTGAGATGAGAGTGCAGGAGATAAAATGAATGTGCAAGTAGGAAGAAAACACAGCACAGACTGGAGGCTTGTCTAGAGTTTTTGAGCTTTTAGGAAAATAAATGTCTTCCATCACATCCTGTCTCTTGCTTTAGTGATCATTTTTTGCAACTTCCAAATTTTTATCAGCTGAAAAGGGAACAACACTGTACTTTGCACGTGATGGTACAATGTGCTAAACTGATTGGATGTTACCCTGTGCCAGATTAGGGATCTTTCTGGTCCTTCTTGTATCTGTGGTTGCAACCACGCACAAAAATGTAACAAAAAAGTAAAAGGAAGTTTGCAATAGGTAGCTATTTGCTAATAGGCAAATCTGCCCACAAGAAGTTCCTCTCTTCTCCCTAAAAGTCAAAGCCTCATTTGGCCTCTGAAGTAATTCCTGTGCCTTACACAACTCTTAATTATTTTCAATCCTTGCTGTAGTCATTGTCCTCATAAACTGGATAAATGCACCTTTTGGAGGGTTCTCTTCTTCCTGGTAATATTTTGTGGCAATTAATTTAAGATCCAGATAGCTTCCAAGATGCCTTAATCAACAGCATATCCTGTCCTCACCACAAAGCTGCTGAAATTTGTATGTGTTAGGTCCAGACTCCAAGAATGCAGACAGGTGCCCACAGGAGGGGGCAAAAATGCCAGAATTTCCCATGGTAAATGTGGTAAACACATGGCCCAGCTCCCTGGCCACCAGCTCCCACCACACATTTGGGAAGAGGAGGTTTGAATCCAGCCAGTTGCTCTTCCTTACTCTGCTCCAGGGAGCTGCACCACTAGACACCCACCTGGGAGATGTGCTGTGGGTGCCCATCCCACCCACCTGGGATGTCCTGGATGCCCTGCTGTGGGTGCCCATCTTCCAGCTCCCCTGGAAAGGGATTCTGGCTGCAGGGAAGTCCTTCAGGAAAGACTGAGGGATGAAGGAAGTGGAAACAGAACGGCTGCAGGGATACTCCCTGCCTCTGCTTCTTCCAGAAGTTGTGCTCTTGGGGAGAAGGGGCAAGGAGCCTGAACTGGGGTTTTTAACTCAGGGGAAGAGGTGGAACAAGTCTTGGGAGAATGTGGGAGGACCTGGGAAATAAAACCAGAGAATTGCTGCAGAGAACCAGAGATCCTTTGGTCAGCAAGGGATCGTGCAACAAGCCAGGAATGAAATCATGGCTTGAGCAATGACTTTGTGCCACCAATGGAATCCTGTGGGGAGCAGATGTGGAAAGGGGGGCTCAGCCTGGAGTTTTCACACTTAGGAACACAGGCAGGGAGCCCAGCTAAAGAGCTGAGGGGGGAATGATTTATGAGGACACAGCTAAATGGTTAAACAACAAGTAAGGGCAGTCATAACAGTCTACAAATACCCACAGGAGTAAATGCCAAGGAGTGTGAGGAATTTTTGGAACAGCAAGATAAATTTGCCAAGACTAAGGTGCAGTGGCTTGTGACACACTTGGCCAAGCAGCTGAAGTTTTGTTGGTTGTGACTGGCTTGGGTAAAGGACAGGCAAGGAACAAATCTGGGATGTACAACAGGTGAAAGGGATTATTCAACTCTGTTCCATGTTCAGGTGAGCTCCAGGTCTCCATCACCAGAGAAGCCACTGGCAATGTTCACCAAGGCACAGGAGTCAGAGACAGGATTTTGGAGCCCTCTTGTCGCTGCTTTTCCCCTTTTTCATGGTAGCAGCAATTACAAGTGTGATTTAATTGAGACAGTTTCAGGTTGATTGTACAGATGAAGAAGTCACACAGCTGCTGTTGCATAACACTCAGAGCTAGAAAGATTGTCCACCACAGCAGTGTCACTACAATTAACATCCAATTTGCCCTGGATAAAGGATGAGTGTTAAAATTGTACCTTATCTCATGCCCACTTCACCCCCTGAAATAGCTCTTAACTAGACTTGAAGTTTGTTCTGTGCTGAGCACCTGCATGAGGGGTGAGATCCAGCACAAGGTCATGTTTCAGGGAGGGAAAGATTTCAGCAGGAGGCCTGGGAGATGTGTCTGATGCTCCACATGAGGGAAAAGAGCTGCTAGGGCTACACTGAGCAGGAATGCAAGGGAAAGGGAAGGAATGCAAAGCAAAAATCAACCAAACAAAAAGGACATTTGAGTTTTGGTTCACAGCGTGGCATTGCAGCTGTGGCAGGGTCAGGAAAAAGAGAGAGCAAGGTAGAAAGGGAGAATGGGACTGGCTCTGAATCCCTCAGATTGCAAAATTGTTGCCTCAGTAAAGGAAATAAATAAAGGTAAAGGGGAGAAAAGAGCTCATGCACAGTCCTGAATTGTGGTGAGGGGGAGAGGAAAGGGATAAAATACAAGGCACAGCCACAGGAAACAAATGTAGCCCTAAGATACCTTCTATCTCCCTCTTTTCTGACAGATGTCCCATTCCCAGTCCCTGGGGATTGCTTTGAGCACTCAGGAGGATAAAGCAGTTTCCTTACTTCTTCCTGCCTTGATTGAGACACTGGATCACTAACATGGAGTGTTGCTTAACTCAGGGCAGGAACCTACTTCTCACTTAGTCCTGAAAAACAATCCCAACCCTGGCATTCAGTAAAGAGGAGCCACACAACTCCCGTGGTGAGGAGGGGAATGAGAAAAACCCAGGGAAGCTGCAGGGGATTTATTTTGGCTGAGCATCTTTAGGTGGTCAGGGGATGGCTGTGAGGTTTCAATACAAGCACAGAATGAAACACTGCTAAAGGGTCCCAAAGAGAAAGGATGGATTTCAGAACTATCTAATAACAAACTGTGCTTTATCTCCCATCTTAAGGCTTGGAAAGAGCTGACCATCCTAAGGGACATGCCACTAAATATCACAACAACATCTCCAAGCATTTTGGAGATTTAGGTGTTGATTAATAAGACATTCAGGTTTACAAGACAAAGAAGCTGGGGAATTCTTTTTGCCAAAGGTTTACAAGTGGCAGGCAAAAAATTACTGAGGAAGAAAAGCCTTGTAATTAAATGCTTAACTTGAGATTCAGGTTCTTCTTCTTACCTTAATGCCTAAAACACAACAAGAAGTGCCTTACATTTTTATAAACACTGGGTTCCGTACAGGGACAGGGTACGGGGTACAATTCCCAGTCCTTGGCAATTGTCAGGTACCTACAGTGGGAAGAGCTGCCTGACTGTGCAGAAATGTCATTCCTGTGGTAAATATTTCTAAGAAAATTCAGGTAGTGGCATGGTACCCAGAATTGTGCCAGGGACTGATTTTGAGTCTATTGTGTTTGTTTCCTTGCTGAGGAAGAAAAGTGGTTTTCACCTCCCAGACCTCTCTGGGGCTTTTTCTCTTCAAGGTTTTATAGAAAACTCCTGAGCAGGAAGCAAAAACAATTACCTGAACAGAGCCAAACAGTCTGTAAACTTTGACTCTCCCAAAGAAGCATTTTTTGATGTACAACAGTTTCCAATGCAGGAGACACCTTCTGCCCTTTAGTTTCGTGCTGTGTTACAACACATCACACGGAAAACTCAGGTAGAACACAAAAAAAAGAAAACAATCCTTACAGTGAATCCTTTTCTGGATGTTTATGGCAACCCATAAAGCTGCTGAAACATGCCTGCTGTATTTTTAATTGTCATTTTAAATGCCAAAACCCAGAAGTCCTGCTCATATTGTACGTGAACACAGTGTCTGCTTATGTTCAAACCCTCAGGCACTTTAAATAACTCCGCTGTACACAGAGAACGTTGTTCATGTTGTTTTTACAATTTTTGCCCGTGCAGAAGGAGCTCTGAGGTCCTGAGAACATAAATGTACGTTCTTGAGAAAGGGGCGAGATCCCAGCTGGAACCTGCCTGAGCCTTGGATCGCGTTTCGGCGGCGGCACGGGCCGAAAACGCCGCTCATTTCTCAGCTCCATTTACAAGAGCTGCAAGTGGAACAGCACATAGCAGACTTACTGACGTAAGGCACAGGTGAGTGCATGTTACAGGTCCAGCTCTGTGCCTGATCCACAGGGAATATCAGGCTGTTCCAGCCAGACTTTAGAGCCATTACTGCTGTAGCCCTGGAGGAACCCGGGCTGAACCCTGGTGTGTTAGTAAAGGTGGCAGCTGCCATAACAGACTTCTGTGTGGGTTACAAATTTGGGGCATAAAATGAGGGTCTTTTTATTGATTCCAGTGAATTTCATACCAAGCCTCCATTGTTCTGCCCTAAAGAATAAACCATTAGAAAATTTATAAGCTAATTTGTTGGGGTTTTTTCTTTCAAAGATTAAACAGGAGCAGATCGTAATTTCCTTTAAATGCATCTATTATTCATGAGTATTCAGTAAGTTTTATTATGGGCTTAAAAACAACAGCATATATATCTTTATACTCAATTCCAATCTCCTACATGGGCTGTGAAACTCACATTTTATGTTTAGTTGTGATTGACCATGAAAGTCAGAGGGTAATAAGTGTTCCCTGAGTAAAGACACAGACAGGTATCTGGCCAATGTTCATTTTTCACATTAGTTTTCTGTAAATAATCTTACATGCAATTTTGCCACTTCCTCTCTGCAGGAATCTCTGGGAGTAGGTTAGCAAACTGTGGCTTGCAGAGGACTGACACACAGTATTTATGAACAGAGAGGAAGTAAATTAATTTCAGCATTTGCTTCAACATTGGAGTAAAGCTTTTTGCAGTGTTTAATCACAGTAACAAGAGGAGGTACAGTCCGTCCTTTAGCCCAGCCTTATTACCAGGAAAGGAAAATTGTGCTGAGTTAGGACTGAAAACAAGAGGTCAAAGAAAGACACACTTCATTTCTCAGTGTCCATCCCATAATGCCAGTCTGTAACAGCTGCCACTGTTTGTAAAATGTGCACAAGAGGGATAGGTGGAGAAATGAAGCCACACACACAAGGTAACACCCTTTTTAAGCAACCACCACTTTTTGCAATGACCTGTACAAGGGTCATTTGGGGTTTTCCTTCCCTTGGACTCTGGGTTTCCTGAGAGGAAGGAGAGTTGAAATACAGGAACCAGTGGCTGCACACCATTTCCAGCAGCATAGGAGACCTTCCTCATTGACAGAGGTTTAGGAACCACATCTGAATCTCCAAACTTCCTGGTGTTCTCCCTTTGAAAGGAGGGAAGATGGGGGAGGAGATGGGTGGAGAAGGTGAAGAGGTGGTTCTGTCCTTTGAAAGGCCCTGCAAACACAGCAAAACTGCTCCCAAACCCTCAAATCTACAAGCAAAACAGGTTGTGATACAAGTAGGAAAGACAAGGAGATGTTTCAGCTAACAAAACATGCTGGACTAGCAGCACACTTCTGCTTAAAAAGCTGTTTATAATGAACAACAATTACTTACAGTATCACTGCGAGATCATTAGAGGACTCAGACACTGAAGAGCATCTGGTTCATCTGGGTGAGGCCTGGAAAACAGTGTCACATATCAGCAAACACCAGCAGTGATGGATTTTTTGTGAGGGCTGTTGGAAGGGAAGGAAATGTTCAAACTCTGACTGCTGAGCCACTCTGTGATCTAATCCTGGCCAGGGAGAAGAAAATCTGTCCCTCACTAGATCTGATAAGAGAAAAACTTCAACTCCCGGTGTAAGAACATCAGTTTGGCTGGGTTGTGTTGCAGATCATTTTTCCTCCTTTCAAAGGGTTAATGGGACCCCAGAGATAATAAATGGATTAAGCAGCTGTGTAGGTGCTCAGGAGATGAATCTAGGTTGATTTTTCACAAACTTAACCTATGCAGAGTGAGTCATAATTTGCACCTTGCGTCACTCAATAAATGGGTCTTTTAAAAGTCAACCCACTGTGAATGGGCTGTGAGCTCTCCAAAAGCAAGAATCCTGCTCTCCTGCCCACAGGAGGATCAAAAAAAAGCTTTTCTCCCGAGGTTACAGTGTGATGGCAATAATAGGGACCAAACAAACAACTCCATGTTTGTGGTTTTGCCACATCGCTCTTTAAAGGTCAAAAGGTTTTTACTGAAACAACAGTTTTTGTTTCATGAAAGATGAATTCTTAATCATAAATGTGTATTAATCTCATTGCTGCTCCTGCTGTGCCTTGCAACGCTGCTTCTTTATTCAATTATGCCTCACATTAACTTTTTAATTAATACCTATGTTAGGAAAACCTTGAAAGTTTTGATAAATAACATCTGCTTTTGTGCATTTCAACCGTGCACTTCTGTGAGAAGGAAATATTTCTATTTTGTAGTCAGCCAGGGGAAAGAAAAGCAAGTCGAGAGGATGTCTACATGTTCACAGGGATCTCAGCACTGAGCAGACAGAATAATCATCTTTTGTTGAATACGAACCTAACGAAAAACAAATCCAACAATACCCTTTTGTTCTGAGCAAGAAAGGCAGGGCTTTAATAGTCTTTAAACGAGATAGAAAATTTCCATCCAAATGGAACCATGGAGTAGGTAGACACATTACAATGTTTTGGAGTTCAGTGATTAAATTTAATACTGTGCCAGGCAGTGATTAGTTGATGAAGGGCGTTCAAAACTAGAACAGAAACAAGGGAATTGTGGCTCCAGTTCAGCTCTGGGCCTCCCCAGCAGTTTGGTTGTTCACCTTTCTACTTTAATAGCAGTGTCAAACCAAAAAAATAAGATTGGTTTGATTTATTTCAAAAACTCAGTGCAACTGTAAACACATAAAGCTTCAGCATTCAGGGCCAGATCCCAGAAAGGACCTGAGGTACCAACCAAAGCACAGAAACACATCCTTTTCTTCAGTACTTTTCCAGCTCCCTACCTCGATGCCTGCACTCAGGGTACTGGTACATGTGAATCCCATTAGTAGGCACTGAATTTTCCCAAATCACTGTGCAAGAGACCCCTAATTAAGACCCCTTCTGAATCCCAGCCTCAGGGCTGGGTGCCTATGCCCCTTGTAGATCTTTGCCTTAGTGCATTAAACCCCTTGGTGAGCCCAATGTGACACATTGTCCTTAACGCTGCACAAAGATGACAAATTCCCCTGGAAAACAGGAGAATAAATCCCTTTTAACTTGGCTGTGATCCCTCCTAAGCCAGTCAAACCTAGGCCATGAGCACGTGGTGCTCTGGGAAGTCACAGCACAACCTGTGCCCAGTGGGTACAGGTAGATCAGGTCAATTTCAGCAAAGAATTCATCAGCTTTGCAGAGGATGAGCAAGTTCATTTCCTGGGTTTCTCAAATGGAGAATTACCCCCTAAATTCTGACCAGAGACCTTTAAAGGAATTAAATTTTTTACTTCAGTTTCTGTTCTGTCTTCGTATGG
Source organism: Hypocryptadius cinnamomeus (assembly GCA_013400635.1). NCBI lineage: Eukaryota > Metazoa > Chordata > Aves > Passeriformes > Zosteropidae > Hypocryptadius > Hypocryptadius cinnamomeus. The sequence continues at coordinate 67,258 of VYZP01078363.1, read as the reverse complement.
ACTGTTCCACCACACCCCAGCATGTCAGTGCCCAAAGTCCTGGGTAAGACTCACATAGGTCTCACAAAATATAAGGAAAATTAAGCTGAGATCTGTGTGCTGCAGAAGACATGCCAGTTCTTTTCTTCTTCCTTTCCTGTCATCTCCTGTTCCTACAGGCCAAGCAAAGGCCACCATCATTCTAATTTAAGCAAGTCCTCTTAAATTAATATCTACTTTGGCCCAGACCTGCTCTTTGCTGCATTAGTATAAACCTTTTAATGGACTTTCTCCAACTATATTCTGGTCTAAGCAAGACTAGAATCTTATTTTGGTGATAATTTGCAGGGTTGTGCTAAAGGTCAGCATTGTGCAGGCCACAGATCTTGGTGAAGTCTCATTGATTCAAGGAGGAAAGAATTTACTGTTATGATTTACTATAATAGTAACGTGATTTTTAAAAAAAAATGATAACTTGTAGATAATGTTTCAAGCTTCTCCTTGGAATTTTAAAATCCATCCATCAATTAATAATAATTAATCACCAAGCATATTAAGTATTCAAAAAAAGTGTGGATATGGCACTTGAGCACATGTTAGTAATGAACAGGATGTTGGTACTGGGTTGACAGTTGGATTTGATGATCTCAGAGGTCTATTCCAACCTTAACAACTCAATGATTCTATGTTATGTGTGCTAAGTTAGTTGCAGCTTTCACTACAAGAAAGTAAAACAAAAAAAGTCTAGGAAAAACTGTGTTGGAGTCTATCTAACACTTCAAATGAATGCTTGTGTAAAGCTCCTCTCAGAATCTCCATCACAGGCAACTTCCCTGACTGCCAGAAGGCCTGGGAGCTTTTCCCATCAATGTGAGAAGCAAGAGATTTGCACCTTAAGAAAAATTTCCAACTTACTCTTCACATATTATTTGTGCTCCAGGTGGTGGTAAGCCATAAATCCTGGAAGCTCTCTCCACAATGGTCAAATGCCAAGAAATGGAGCAGCTTACTGGAACAGCAGCAGTTTCTGATGTCTTTGCAATGCCAGTTTCAACTAGAAAGGTACAATATTTTATATTCTGAGAAGCTGAGCTAGACCATTTTGGCAAAGAGTCTGTCTGCCTAGCAGGGGTGGGGTAGGTATTTACTATCTCTATAATGACTTCCTACTGCAAGTGGGTCAGGTAATTGAAATAACTCGCCAGGACTGCCCTTGGTGGAGCCTGGTGAAGTCTCGCCTGTAAGTAAATAGTCCCTGAGCTGCAGAGGGCACATCCTCTGTCATGTGATGTCTCAGCCATTTCCTGGCACTGCCCCTCCAACAAATCCTTCACTTTATCTCCCTCCCATTGTAACGTTTCACTGCTGAGGCTGCTGCTGCTGCACTTTCTGCTGTCAGTGGCCTGCTGTGAACTGGAAAAATACCTGCTGAAAAGACCAGTCAGGTACTTCAGTGATACCAGAGGCTCCTCCTTTTTCTGCCTCCATTATGGGCAACCATCCAGTTTGCCAGTTCTGCATGTCCAGCTCCAAACCAAATGTTTCAGCATCCAGCCTGCACAAATAATCAGGTTTTAAACAAAAACTGCAGCAGAAGATCAGTTTGTTGCCTGCAATCAGTGCAGTGGTTGGCTTTCCCCAACACTGAGCCTTGATGCCTGATATTCAAACACATGGATCATGTTCATCCTGGCACTTGGAGGGAGGTAAAAGGCACGGTGTGTGTGTGTGGTGGGAAATCCCAAGCTCAGCAAGATTGCAGAGGTGCTGCCTTGCACAGTGGTTGAAATGCTAAAGGAAAGGTTGAAGTAACTCAAATGATAAGAAATAACTACCAGCTCCTACATGGCTCCTTGAGGCACTGTGGATGGAGAAGGATGCCCTGTCCCCTGGCAAATTCGGGCCAGGAGCTGGACTTTGATGATCCTTGTATGCCCCTTCCAGCTCAGGATATTGTCTGATTTTATGGAATCTCCCTTTGCACAAACAGCCTCACCTGAGAGCTGCTGGGGAAGGACACACTGGTCATTGAAAGAACCTGCAAGCATTCATTATATTCTTGTTTGCCAAAAACACAGTGGTATGGCTTGGTTCACCCTAAACATTTTGGGCAATGCTGTTCATATTGTACCAATAACTAAAATCAAGCAGCAAAACAAAAAGATGTTCAAAGACTCTTTTGAGCTTTGGGTTAGACTGATGCCTTCTGGGGAACAGCTTCATGGATCTTAGCATTTTAGAGTAGCTTTTTAAAACAAAATTTCTGAAAATTAACAAGTCATTTCACAGATGAACCATGTTGTCATCAAAAGTTCTGCTTGTCTAGCTTTCCAAACAAACACGCTCCTGTAAAGAACAATTGAATGTCAATATTATTCCTAAATGTAATTGAAAATTAATACTGCACCCATGTGTCACTTCAAAGTACTCTGTTTTGATCTTCCCAAGGTTATCCTGATGCCTCAAGTTTTAGATTTTATATTTTTCAGATTCTGTGCTGCTTTAGTGTGTTGGTCTGAGCTTCACATGAGGGAATGGTGAGCTCTCTGCACAGAGCAGGGAGACAAAACAATTCCTGCTCCAGCTGGGCACCAAGGACAAATGATCCAAATCTCAGCCCAAGAGCACAACCAGCGTGGGCTGGAGAGAGAAAAACAAGCAGGATGGGAGTGCATGGGCTAAAGCTGGAATTGGCCAATGAACTGCAATCTGCACATGGAGCAGAGCTGATCACAGGGAGAGACCCCGGGAGCGCTCGTGCATTTTGGGACCATTTTGGTTCCTCTTGGGCGCAGCCCTGGCTGGGCTCTTGTGCTGCCCAAGGTGGATCCATTGAAGCCTCCTAATAAATCCCTACTTTATTCTTTAGCTCTGTCTAGTCTCTGTTCTAGGGCAGCCTGCACAAGGCATCAATCCCAGTGCCACAAACCCAGCAGTGAATGAGTCAGGACACAGAGCTGACTCTAAGAGCAGGAGCCAAGGGTGCAGCAGCGTGTGCTACCACCTGAATGAACTGGGACTGGCAGAAGGAGAGAACACTTTGCTGTAAAACTTCTACTTCAAGCTCCTCCACCTCCCATCAAGGCAAAAGACTCTCTCAGGGCCTGGAACACCCGACCTGACAGACCCAAGTCTGCACTGGGCAGACGTGAGGCACACGATGCACGCCCTGAGTGGGAAGGTGGCCCACAGGCCCCGGACTTCTGAGCAGGGCTTTGAAAAGAGTTTCCAAGGGCCCTACACAAAAAGTCCTTTCAAAAGTGCTCCATAAAACACACCTGAAGAAAGCCCGTTAGCTCTGCGCTCTCTGTTTAGCTCAGGTGTTGTTTTTTCACACACAGAAACACATGTACAGACTTAGTGCACCATACAATGCCCCACTAAAGGCATCAAGTGCTGGTTATAACTCCATCCAAGATCAACAAGGTCTTTTTCCACAAGCAACCCTTTGTGTTTGGGAAGCCTTTGCCCTGAATTTTACTGTCTCCAAGTCAACCAACAGGTGCTCTGCAGTCAAACGTGAGCTATTTAAGTGCAACCTGCATAACAACTTCCCAGGCTGGCAGACAACCTTAAATAGTAGCTAGGGATTGGAATGGGTAAGTTTTATGCAGACAAACAGAAACACTCCCAACAGGAAAAGAAGGGAGGTGGGGAGCAGGAAAGGAAAATGATATCTTTCTTGGTTTCCATTTAGTTTTCTCTTTCATATGTTGGCATAATAACCCTCAAAGAAGAGAGCAAGGCTCCCAAAACCAGACGCCGTGATAATCTGACATTATACAGTGGTTGTTCTTAAAATTTTCCAGTTTTGTTTTGGACAACAACATAATGTGCTGATTGTATATGGGATATTCTCTCCACTTGCACAGGACACAGATAGCCTTTACTGCTAATACTGAAAGTGTGTTATTTCGGGCAAGTTGACATATTTTTTTTCCCCTGGAGAAAGCACTCTGGGGTAGGAAAAAGAAAAAGTGAAAAAACCCTCTCAGCTAGATGCCAGATGTGTCATTTTGCATTGTAAAGCCACACCACAATTTATAAGCCATGCAATTGCTCATTTGTGTACCTTCCCAGATCAGATTTTTAAGACTGTTTCCAGGATCAGTGCATTGTAAGGCATAAAATGTGATGTTTATCAAACAAAATCATACCCATTTGAGATGCTACACAATTACTCAAGGGTCAAATGCATCCCTGCCTAAGTGTTAAGTTTCCAGGCAGTGAGGGAATTGTATTATTCAGGAGATTGTGACAGTCCTGTAAGTGACATCATTTCTGCTACTGGATGTTTCAGTCTGCATAAAAACAAACTCTTACCTCTTCTCTGTCCTCTTCTGCCCCTATACAAGTACTGGCACTGTGGTTTCTTATATTTAATCATAACTGTTGATATTTGTGGGGCATGGGCAAGACAGACACAGAAGAGAGATGTTCCTGGGCACTGCTGGTTGTGAAACAAGAGAGAACAGGGTGCAAATCAAACCTCTAAACAGCACCTGTGGTGTTATAATAACAAAAAACATATTTACTTTTATTGTGTGCTCTTAACACAGGTTATAGCAGGCCTGATAACACACAGACATAGGAACAGCCACTCCAGTGAGAGCCAGCAGAGCTTCAAAAACCCACAGAGCATCAGGGATGCAGCTGGAAGACTGACAGCCCCTTTCCATGGGCAATGGGACATTGACTGGGATGTGCAGATCTCTGCATGTGAACTGGCTCTGCTTGCACCAAAAAAAGGCATCTCTAGTGCACAACTGGCTGGAATTCGATAGCACAGGGAGGGCAGATGAGATCACTTCACCTGGCCTGGCCTGCCAGACAGACCCAGCTCAGCTGGTGCAGTTTTGCTCTTTGAAGACTTCTCAGTATCAGTTGTGCAACAGTTTATCAGCGTGGGCTGCTTCCGTAGATACGGTCGTGACCCCTGAGAGTGGAAAAACTTGTTTTGTTGTAGTGGAGGGATTTTCCTGAACTAGGTTAAATAATATTTATTGAACTAAAGTCTGCAGTTGCTGGAGCTGCTCTGGATTGACAGGAGCATGGCTGAGATCTTTCATCTTTTCTTTCATCTGCTACAATGCAGAAAATCACAGTCTGTTCATTTTTGTATTCCTTCAACCTTCAAACCAGAAACTCAGAACTGGCTTTCTGTATCCCTTGATCCTTCAGACAGAGAAATCTGACAATTCCTCAAACCACAGGAAACTTAAAAATAGCACTTGTTCCAGCACAGCTACACATTGTTGTTCTTGAAATCTGGGTTAGAAAATACTTGCAGGGTCTGAAAGAGAGAAGCCTGAAGGAGAATGTCTCATTACTGCATTCCTTTATTTAAACAATTAACCCTGTGAACAGAAGAGCTGCTAAAACTGGATTTGTTATTGATTTTGTCCCTTAAGACAAATTCCAACATGGATTCCCCAGTGTCTAGTAAGTGTTTTTTCTCTACTGCAATAGAAGGGGAGAGGGGGTAGCACAAGAAAGGAAGACACAACTTGGGCCTCTGCACTGTATTCAACTTTTTATTTTCACTAAACACCTGGGATTTTATATTCAAGGCCTCTACCCTTAATTGGAAGAACAGGTTGAAAGGTACTGGAGGAGAAATCCAGACATTTCTTTATCCTCTCTGCCCTGCAGGTTTTATCATCCAGGGAAGCAGGTGCTGGTGATAGTTGTACAGGAATCCACTGGATTATTCTACAAAGAACTTGTTAGGATTTCTGTTGGGAAAGCAGGACACAGGCCTCACCTGGCACTAATCAATAGCCTCCACTGGATGCAGCAATTCTATATTTATTTACCCTTCACCCTCACACTTCAGGGGGCAACCACACTGTTTTCCCTGGAGGAGAAGACTCTCAGACTGATCTAAACTCAGTTAACAGCTCCAGATTTGAACTCAGGTGGATGTGACTATGAAGTGCTCCTCCGTGCTGAACATGCCCACTGAAGGGTTTATTAACCCACACAGCAACTGCAGCTGCCTCCTTTGTCCTTACTGGAGCACACCTGGATTTAGGGATCTTCCTGGCCAGCAAAAAACCCACTCCCTGCTGGTACAGTCTAACAAAACAATGAAATAAGTGCAATAGTTGTGTCACCTTAATCCAGCACAGAGACCTACAATTTCTTACTATGCATTTACCTATTTCAAGCAGTCCCTCAGTATGAGACACTTTTCTCTTGCCCCTTTTCACACACTAGTTGCAATATTTGAATGACTTCCACTGCATTTTCAATTACAATCTGCTTGTGAAGAGCCTGTGGTGTCTTGTTGATAATCCTTTTTAAGTACAGACTATCAAAAAGGTCTGCAAGTGTCCAGACAGAAGTTACCCAGAGTGAAGAGGTTATGATTTGCAAATGATGTTTCTTTTCCATTGTAGGTGGATCAGTATGTGTTTAGGAAAAAAATCTGCTATCTTTTGGGAATGTTTCCAGTTAACTCCATGCTAACTACATTTGATTTGCTTGGTTCTGCTTCAGGAACTGAAAGTAGCTTGGCTCCAGCATTAAATAACCGAGCAGGAAATAGCAGAAGGTTTACCATGTACAGGCTGGCCAGGGGTGGAGCGACAGATTGAACTAAAAATACAGCAAAGATTGGTTTGGGGAGATTCAGATTGGTTCCAATTTAATTAGGAGATATACAAGCTCCCAGTGCTGGTGATTAAGTTATCTTCATTGAAAACACATTGACATATTCAAATGTCACCATGCTTCAAAAAGGGAAGTGTTGAGACATAAAAGCTTAATGCTCTAAAATGAGGATCTGGTCAAAAAATGCTTTCTGCACTTTGTCAGCCTGTCCCCAGGCCCTGCAGCAGGCAGGGTGCTTCCTCTGCCCCATCCCACACACAAGTAAAAGCATTAGAAGAAACTCGTAGCTGCAGCAGAAAATTCACTAATAGTGCTAATCTTATAAGTTTAATCATGGGTGGGGATGGTGTTGATTTTGAAACTGAGAGAAAAATTGGAATAGCTTCAACACTCAGATGAAAAGGGGCAAGCAAAATACAGTGCTGCAAATTCAGTATAAATATACAATATATTACAGATAGAAATTTTGATGAAATTTTGGCAAAGCAGTAGTTGCAAAGTCCTTAGCAGCAGAGACTTTAAAATATCCTTACAATCAATATTTAAAATCCTTCAAACTACTGCTCAATCTTTTAATTAAGTTGTTAGAAAGATGAAATAAAAGAGTTTATGCCCTCTGATGAACACTGAGGCAGCATCAGTGCAACCAGTGAATCAAGGCAAAACCAGCAGAAAGGAAACCCAGTTTCAGAGCTGGGTAGCAAAGTCTAGGTTTGTCCCTATATTATTCTTTCAACAGCAAATATTTTACTGTCTCCCAATCACATTCCGAACAAATGAATCCTACTCCAGATCTGAACTGGACTGCAAAAATAAAACCTCGACAGCTCATTTATTGATACAGTGAAATATCCAAACAAGTAATTTTATTGCTATGAAGGAAAATATAACAGCTGGAAAAATAAACCTCAAGCTGTCACTGAGAGTTTGGCTACAGAGACAAAAAAAAATGTGAAATGGTTGAAACAAACAGAAAAAGCCCTTCCCGAGGAATGCTGAGAATGGGGTGAGCCCCAGTTGCTCTGATTCTTGGCAGATCCATGTGGCTGTTGGGTTTGATGGATGAAGAGATCGGAAGTCAGGTGGGAAAGTGCCCCCCTGAAAGTAAATCCACATTGTATCTAATCCACTAGGAAGGGAAACTATGGGAAAAAAACATTGTTGGCAGAGTCTGAGGCAGGAAAACTGCCACACTATTCTGCTGTACTTGGGAGAAAAACAAGAGCCCAGATGTTAACACAGGGTCTCCCTAGCCTGGAAAAAGGAAAGGCAAAGAATACCTATCCAAGAAAGCTACTCCTACCATTATCAGTCTTCCCAGTTCTATTTAAAGAAAGCAAAAGGGGCAAGAGAAGAAGCTGTTTTGCAGCTCTGCACAAACAGCCTCAGATAAGGGTGGTACCAGGTGTCAGCTTGCCCTGCAAAGTCACTGAAATGTCAAGGATTGTTTTTCCTCTACTCCCTTTCTCTTTCCTCCGACTGGGAACTGCCAATGTTTATTTAAAAGATATCCCTTGTATTTGGCAAGAATGCCAGCGGGGCAGACGTTAATGGGTTATTCTTCGGGGCTGGCAGCCTGCCAAGGTGATAAGGATAGCCTGCCTGCCCCAAGGCCCAGAGCCGTGCCATTAACAGGGGCAGCAGCAAGGCACTCACCCGGCCAGATGCTCTGCTCTGCTGAGTGCAGCAGACTTTAAAAGCTGCCTCCAACTCCTATTTGATCTGACCTATAAAAATAATTAAATAAGTAGAGAGGCAGACACGGGCTATAGAGGGGCACCAATCCATCTGTGAGACACAGGTCTGGCGCTTCTCTTTGGCAGCGGCGTGGAGAATTTGCTCGAACCACCATGAAGTCCCTGAGTGTTTCTGTTCACTGCTCTGCCCTTGAACTAGATCTCAACCTGGGAGCCCTGAACTCGCCTGCTAAAAGCAGCACAAGTGAGGGACCTCATTGTACTGCTGCAGCTCAGCGTGGAATGGCAACAAAAGCAGACCTGGCTGGAGCTCTGCTGGGCAGAGGAGGAGCCTGGCTTTGAGCAGCGATCCCCGCAGTAACACGGTGAATGCCAGTACCCCCTGAGACAGCAAGCCTGAAAGAATGGGATATTTTGTGTCTTGAGATATATTTAGATTAACATTGTTTACTATTAATCTTCCCTGCAAAGCCCTTTCTTTCACAACACACAAAAAAAAGCCCAGGATCACTCCACCCCTGTTATCATGTGTTTTTTGGAAGACGACCTTTTTCGTGGCCCATCAGACAGCACAGACTTTAATTAAGGTGCTTATAATACAATTTAGTAAAAGCAGGAGCTGGGCACAGTAGTATTTACTGCTGTGATTGAAAGCCTTAAAAGTTATGAGGAATTGACCAAGTAGTAATTTTATCTGTTTGGAGCTGGCAAAAAAAAGAAACTTTATGCTCATTTGAGAAGCTGGGCTGCCACTAATGAAGTCAGAGCAAATAGAGCTGCTTTCCTGCTTCTCATTAATGCAAACAATGAAGGATTACCCCAGACAGGTGTTCCCTCAAAAAAGAAAGATGCATCAAGATTTAGCTGCCTTTTTTTTTGCCTCTGGATTTTTTTTTTTTCCTCACTTTAAACATGACAAAAGAAACCCCCAGGGTCACATACTGTGACCTCAGGAAGCTACCACAGCCCACCTTTGCTGGTGACCTCGCCTGGTTCTGATGTGGCCCACACTAAAATCAGGTTGAGGACATGATAAAACCCTCATGTCAAGCTGTAAGTCATCCCATTCCAAGAATGATGGCTGATATTTCCAAAGGAAATTCAGTGCTGAAATAAAAATACATTTCTTTTCTTCTGACATTTCATTGTTCCTTTGCACAGCCTCTCCCTGAGGTTTTTAAACAGGATTGTTCTTTGAAACAGGATTCCAGCAATGGCACAAAATTCAGACATCTGGAGCTGTAGAGGCATCCTCAGTCTCAAGGCCATCATAAGAGGAGTCGAGAGAGAACTGCACAAGTCCAGACAGAACTAATCCAGCAGCAACCTGAGGTCTGGAAGTTGGTCTGACTTTTCTGTTCTTTCCTTACTCTGATGGCAAGACAGAAATTTCAGTTCCTGCCCTGAAACTTTACTGGGTTGTCAACAGTGAAAGTTATTGAATTCTTGGATGTAGCTTTGTATTAGCATCAATTCCTGGGGTGGTTATTTAACGTGGAGGTTCTTTGGTATGGAAGTGCCTTGGACTCACAGCCATGAATTACTGGAGCTTAAGAAAGGCAAGTCATCCATGGATGTAGTGCAAGGTAAATCACCCATGGATGTAGTGAAGCTGAAGTCACCCATGGATGTAGTGCACAGTTTCCAGCAGGTTGTGATGGCACAGGCAAAGCAGGGTGGAGAAAAAAGGAGCACCTCTGCAAAGTGGGATACACAACTCGGGCCTGTAAACACCATTTATTATTGTTTCTTTATCTCTCACTAGGAGACAAAGCTTGTGTTTCTCAGCAGCAGTTTTACCACGACAAATAGCAATCTGATTCCATGGTATGACAGCTTATTCCTAGCACTAGGAGTGGGTGCACCAAGGCAGGACAGATGGAGGCTGTGCCACAATCAACATTCAGTGGGGTGTCTGTCCTCACCCACTCATCTGCCTGCTCATTCCTCTCCGACTCCTCTGGGACTGCTCTGACCCCACCCGTGAGCTGTTTCTTTCCTGCTGCCTCCTTCGTTGTTTTCCGAGAGCTTTCTTGCTGCCCACATGTGTCCCCTCCTCCTCTTGGACGCTGTATTTTCTACAGAAGCAACAGATTGCTGTGGTGTTGTCCTTTTGATCTAATGAGAGAAACTCCTACAAGGATGATGTGCATGTGCTTCTTTCCTTATTATTCAGCAGGGGACTTGGATATACACATCTCCCCCAGGATCCTGCTTTTTCTGCGGGTCCTACCCTTACTGCCCCTGCTCTCCCAGCTTAACAAGCTTTTCTCTCCAGCCCTACACCTGCATCATTTCTGCTGCTTCTCCCGGTGCAGCCCTGAGAGCCCCCACACTTCCCCTGCCCTCCCTGCCTCCCGTGGCTGCTGTTCTCCAAGGGGAAACCTTTTACACACAGCGAGGGCAGCAACGATCTCAGTGTCACTTCACAGATGCTTACTAAGTTCTTAATCATCCTCTGTTTGTCCACGGCTGGAGTACAACACAGGGTTTCTGATTTCAGACACAAAAGCCTGGCTTTCAGTCAGGCAGGATGGACTCCAGGGTCACTGCTGAAACACTACTAGCACTGGTCCATTTTCTCTTATCCCGGCTCTGATGAGCTCTCTGTGGTTGAGCTTTCTTTTACAGATATATCAGGTTTCTTTCTCATTTTTGCCCATTACCATTTTATTTCTGAATCATGGATTCCAGGATGGATTTTAAAACTGGCAATAATCATTGTACTGATACTGTTCTAAGATCTCAAAAACCTATAATCTCACATGGATAAATGTAGCCTTTAAAATCAGATGGGGAAGAGAAGGAATGGTTAGACTCATGTTACTACAGGCAGTGAGACTCTTACAAACCTGTGTGCTGGTAGTAAAAGAACCCAGATCCAATATGTACTCCCCAAATAGTTTGCTAAATCCCCTGGAGCACCAGCTAACAAATCCATGTTTCTGTGCTCTGGTTAATCTCAGAAGAAAACAGCACAAAGCCAAACTCTCACTGACTGAGGGAAGTTTAAATATGCATTTTCTTAGTGATTGGAGTTGTACCTGTCCAAGGGAACTTACTGCAAAGGGCAATTCTTTGCCTCTCATTCCCTTCAAAACCATAACAAGCCTCAGGATTATGAGGTTATTTAATTTAATTCTTCTTAGACAATTTTCCTTTACATGCCTCACCTTTTTTCTAAGCACTTTATTGGATTGCTTATATTTCTCTGTAGATTCCACCTGCCTCCCCAAGCCTCCTGGCTGCCCCTACCCTGGTGGGCTCCTCCAGCCACTGGTACTGACTGGCACAAAGTGCTGCAGCTCCCAGGGCTGCAGTTTGAACCCCATAAAACAGCTCCTTCCCTTTTGAAGCCTTGAAGGACTGTGGAGGTCATTTAGAGACCAACCAGCAGCTGCTGCTGATATGGGGGAGGAGGTTGCCCAGGCTGAGGATCGTGGCTTTAAGGGAGCACCACACATGGGATTCTTATCTGAGGATAAAGTGTCTTTCCATCACTGCCAAATCTCTTTGAGGCTGTGGACACAGATTCTGACACAGAATCCTGTGAATTCTGTGACATCCTACACAAGCCTGTGCATGTACACACCTGTATTCTAGTCAAACTCCAAAAATTCCTCTTGTTTTTTTAAGTGTCTCTTTGGTCAGAGCAAGGCAGGACTGTGAACACCCCTTCTCAACATCCTCCCTGGGAGCCCAAGCATGCCCTGAAACTGCTCCTGTGCTCTCCATTAAAGGGGGAAGAAGAAAGAGCAAGGCTCCTGCAGCTCAGTTAGGCCAAATACGAGGTTTCATTTGCCCGTTTGCCTCATTTTGCTGTCATCCTGAAGGGAAAAATAGGGGGTGGGAAGGCACCAGGAGAGAAAAGCATCATAAATCATTCACTGTATTAGCAGAAGGCTGGGTCGGCAAGCCTTGCTCATTTAGCTACCTTAAATTTCATCCAACCTGCTTATCCCCCAGCTGCAGGAATAACAGACCACTTGAAAGGTAATATTTTTGCTATTAGTGAAGAAAAGAAAAAATGTGATCTTTGCTGTAGCATGGGAATAATTTTTCCAGAGCTACACCGAATGAGCCTGAGTGAATACTGCTATTTTTGGCAATAGCCCTCCTGTTTAGCTCACATCAATAATTTTAATACTTTATTTGTGGTTTGAGCTATAAGAAATGGTGAAAGCCTGTGGAGAAAAAAAAGAAAAATGTCAAAATTAGCTAAATAATTTTGAGTTCATGACATTCATAAAAATACATGAATGTTTTCAGAATTCTTAGAGTCTATACATGCTCATAAAGCTGAGCTATGAAAGCATTTTATTTTACATATGGAAACATCACCAAATTACTCTTTATGAGGTTTTAATTGGACCTCTAAAGTTTCAGTGGTTACAATGACAGACTGTCAAACATTCTTAGATTCCTGTGTCTTGCAACGTCAGGAACACAGAGAATCTCATGTTTTGTCCCAGTAGCATTTTTCACAGTATTTTTCATTTTTTATGTCGCAGCAGCACTGAGTCAGAAGCTCTGGTGTTTGAGGTGCTGCCTAAACAAAGAACTAAACCAGACCTTCAAGGTCTCAAAGCTCTTTACATTTGATGGGGAGATATTTCACTCCAACAATTACAGCTGATGTTGCATCATCTTCCTTGCACTCCCACAGCAGTTCTGACCCCTCTGTAGGTGGCCAGAGACCCCAGTGCTCCCTCTGAACATCACTTTTCCTCCTACGTGCCACTGCTTGCTTCTTCTGTTCCAGAATCTGCTCTGGGAGAGAGAGCAGCACTACTGGACTCTGTGTGGGAAAAGATGGGCCATAGGTGGGAATTTCAGCCAAGAAATCTGATGTTTCCCAGAGCTTGTTGCAGACTGGTCACACTGTTCAAAACACCTTATTTCAGAAGAAAAAGCTTGATTCTTAGCTTGCCCCTGAAAAGTGTTCCCCTCCTCTTTTACAGAACTTATCCAAGTCCTGATCATTTGTAAAAAATACAAACAAAAATTATGTAGCTGACCACCCTCACAAAAACCACTTTAAAGCATGAACCTACCCAAATATTCACAGTATCTTAAATACAAGAGGAATCACACCCTAGTTAGTCATATTGCTCAGGCTGCTGTAGTTGGGCATGTGCTTCATTACTTACGTGGATTAATCAAGAAAAGGTATTAACTGGGACAAAGTTTGTCTTCAACCAAATCAAGAAATGAATATACTACTGGCACTCATGAAAAAATAAAGATTTTCTCATGTTTTTACAGGCAAACAGTTACACAGAAACATCCATTCAGGCTGAGCAGATCTAGTTTAGGACTGTTGCTAAGTGAGTAACGGGCTAGAGAAGGAATAATCGTTTTTACTACTGCATAGCAACTCTGTTTTTTTCTAAAAATTACATGTTTAAGTTCTGCAAGTTCTGCAGCCAATATTAAATTCAAAATGATCACATTAACAGAAGAAAAAGTAAAAGTGCAAGAAGGGAAACTCTAGTGCCTTTCCCCAGTCAACAAATGCCCTTTAATGATGTCAGGCTGAGACTTAGACACAGAGAATTAAGTGACCAGTAAATTTTATTTTATTTTTTTTTCCATTTGAAGCTAACAGGGTACCAAGGCCATCTGCATGGTGTTTACACCATGTACTGGCTGCAATTGGAAGCTGTGAATTTGGTCATTAGTTGACTGGTTTGAACACAACTGCGTTGGCTGAAATGCCAGGTTCAAGAGCAGCTGTTGTGCAGTGTGTTATTGTAGTTAAGACCATTCCTGAAGGTAGAGGTTCAAAGCCCTCTGGAGAAAAGAACTCAGGTTTCTTATGGCCTGGGTAACAATTCCCTTCCTTAGACTTGAGATTTTTAATTCTATTTATTCCAAATCTAATTATGAGTATTGACAAAGTAGCAATGGATTCACAACAAAGAAAATATTATGGTTATCAGATAAATTAAAGTTAAACTAACTGGGAACGGTGATAACTGCATTTTCTAGCAAAATTACAAAAATAAGCTATCACCATAAGATATGAAGGCACTGCCACCTTGATTTGAGTGCACAGAAGATAGGAGTTTTCACAATTTCCCTAAGAGGATGGGTTATCTTTCACTGTATTCCAACACGCTCAAATTGTGTCGTCCATCCTCAGCCCAAGAACCTCCTCCCTTTTCATACATCTTTTAAAAACCAAAATTAGTGTTTTAAAGTAGCTTTGCTGCATAACCTCCTACCTCAAGCCACTGCCTGAGGCACAGCTGCTGTGAATCATTATGTAGAAAAATATCCCCCTGAATAAGGCAGTGAAAGTGCATTAGAAAGAATATCAGGATCTCCAGAGCTGGCACAGAGAATCCCTGCAGCCCAAGTTGATGAGAACGAGCAGATTTCCAACAGCATAAAGCTTGAATAACAGTGGTTGAAAGGAACTAAATAGGAATCAGCCCCACACTGATTAGGGGCTGCAAGGGAACATGTGGCCTCAATCAGGGTTTGAGAACAAAAGCTGCTTCTCCCTTTCCTGGGGACACTTCTTGAATTACATATTCCTTTACACAGGAGACGTGCTGGGCCATGATACACAGATAACCACCAGCCCAGGCACAAGGCTTCCCTCTGCTCTACACCACTGTAATTATCTTAAGCAGGGTTTACAAATAAAAGCACTGCTCCCCAGCCCCTCATTTCAGGATATTCCACCTGTCACGATATATACCAGGAACCACAAACCAAACACGGCCTCTGACTTCACCTCAAACAACACATGGCCTAGGGTTTCCAAGTTATTATTTGATAATACTGGAAGGTATTGCAGTGTGTGGTCCATCAAAGGCATCTGAGCTGCTCACTCACCCACAGTGAAGGAAGGTTTCCTATGCTAGTATCTTTTAGCTGGCCTGTAATTTGAAAAGGATGATTTTTAGAGCTGGTTACAATTTAAACCTTCCAACGTTGAGCAGGTTTTGGACTATAATTCTAATATTCATTAGGGAGGGAAATACGAGAAAAAATCCATTAAATTTAGAAAATTATAGACAACTATTTGTTTTATTTCACACTCAGAGCACTCCAGTATCCTTGTACACATGGCACTACACAAAGTAAATGCACCATAAGGAACTCTAGTTCATGGAATCCCAGAATGGTTTGGGTTGGAAGGGACCTTAAAGCTCGTCTCATTCCACCCTCTGCCATGAGCAGGGACACCTTCCACTAGACCAGCTTGCTCAGAGCTCCATCCAACCTTCTGGTTCAGAAGGGGAGCTCAGCTCAGTTTTTATAGAGTTGAATTCATTGTGATGTCTCCTCGCACATCAGAAAAGTCCACTTCAGCCTAATGTGCAAAAACTTAATGCAAATGTCCTTCCCCTCTTCCAGCTTTAATAGCTTTTGAACCAGCTAGAAGATTTCCAAGACATTCAACAGCGCAGAAGAGATTCATAAGATATGAAACTTCTATGAACTGTAGGAAAATAGATATGTGTGTAGGCAAGAAAAAGGTGATTAGTGCTTCCAGCAAGGGAAAGGTTGCAAAATGGGCTTGTCCTTAATGAGACATCATCGGCTATTTTCCATGCTGGAAATGAGAAATGTGATGCTTTTCCCAGTGGTGAGATATTTAATTACAGTTTGACCTTATATTCACTAAAAAACCTCAACACAGAATACCAGAGTAAATGTATTTTACTTCTCCTTCTCTGGGTTAAATTCCTTGTTTGTAAAACAGGGTAACAAGAGAATTTTCTGGTTAAAATAGTTAAAATGTGATGGTTCATCTGGAGGTGAAAGAAATGGGCAAAGAGAAAACAAGAGTAGCATTTTAATTAAAAAGAAAAAATTTCAAAAGCAGCACCTGCTAACTTTGATCAGATTTCCTCCACTCCCCCTGGCCTGCAAATATAAACAGATGGGGTGCCTCAGGTAAAAGATATCTGGCAGCATGGAAAGATCTCTTCCCACTGGTAATGAGGAGATGGATCATATTATCTCACTAAAGTAAATATTATTTTAAGTCAAAATCTCAGTTATATTTCATGGGGTTTTTTTCCTTCCATTTCTGAACAGATCCCACTGGGTTCAAGGTGAAATCATCTGGCATGTTAATAGGATTGATCTGTAGAAAATTATGGACTAAAAAAAACCCCACCCAAACCAACAGCGAGCCGCTGTCACACATCTCATCTGGGTCATTGCCGCAGCCTCAAACTCATTGTTTGTGCTGGGTACAGAGCTCCTGGGGCAATTAATTCCTTGTAGAGAGTTGTAAAGACAAGGAATGTCCAGGAGGCTGAGTGGGGAGTTCACCTTGTGGCCAGTGCAGGAGCCCAGGAGCTGCACAAAGCCGTCATTCAGAGCACAGGAGAGCTGTCACTGACACAAACACTTTCCAAAACATTCTTCACTGGAATTTTGGTGGAAGGTGTGACACAGCTTCAAATATTTGTTTCTTTGTTTCCACGGGAACAACAGCACAGTGGTTTAATAATAAAACAACATAGATCCTTGGAGTTTGAGAAAGTTCCTTGATTTTTGAGTTAAAGATTTACTTTTCTACGGGTTTCCGCTTTCTCCAACAACCAATGAGTGAAACTGTTTTATTTTTTATTTATTAAACTGTGGTTTAATGCCCTTTCAATACTTTGGGGGGAAATCCAAAACATGAAAGACAAGTCTTGCGAAATTTGTATTGTCCTGCTGCATAAGCCAAGCTTTCCACTCAACACATTCACGGAAGTTCACATTTTGTAGACTTGGAATATTTCATATCAGATCTTTAATATTCACAATCTTCAATTACCCCCTCTGGATTATGGAGTCTCGACAAAACGTCATGGAAGAGGCAGAGTCCAGAAGTTGGGGCATAAAATGTCGTCAGCACTTGAACTTTAATCTCAGTTGTGAAAAGAAGGGAGGAAGTTCAAAGGTGGTTATTCACACAGCTTTATTTTTAAATTGCATTTTAATATAAAATAGTCCAAATAATTTTTTGCACTGTACAATTATTTTTATACTATAAAAATTTAGTATAAAATAGGACTATAATAGTCCTTCTCTCCAGTCCATAGGAAGAGGAAAACTCTTCCAGAAGGTGTGTCAGAGCAACAGTTTTACTTGAAAAGTTTCTGCAAAAGGCAGCTCAGAGGCATCTGTTCATTAAGAACCCAGAGAACCTAAGACAGTGCTCATGTTAGGCATCAATATCCTTGTTTAAAGTTGGGCTATGCATACATTCCCCATGGATGGTGTGTGAATTTACTGTACCTGAAAGCGGTAGGTTTGTTGTGTAAAAATCTAGGATTGTGACAAATAAATGGTTTTGAGACTGAAAGAATTTTTCCCTAAAATGACAGCAAACTGCTCAGACCTTATTCTCAAGCTTGATGAACACATATGATTATGTACAATTCTGACTAAAATATCTGATGCTTTTGGAAAATCAGCTGCATCAAAATACACTCAAGAGATGTTCTTGCCCCTCAGAGGGATATGGATGTAAACATCCATACATAGGTACATTTCCTTTTCCTAAGCATGAGTATCACTACTATTATTCAAAAACCCATGGAAATGGTGCCCTAGGAAGCTGCTCTGCCCAAAGTGCCTCTTGTATGATAAACTATGGAAGAGTGTGAGGAGAATTGCAGCACCAGTAAATACTAACCATGCTGCTGGAAAATAAATAGAGGCTGACAAATTATTGCTGAGGTAATCCCCGTGAGAGTGTCTAGACGAAGGGAGTCAAACCTCCAGTCCGTAGGCTGGAGCTGGCTCCCTGGAGCCTTTCCACCAGCCTGCAGCTCCTTGTGCAACACCCACTGCTATTCAGCCCACTGGCACCTGCTTGGCGGCGCCCGAGAAGGCCATGGAGAGCAGACAGGGAGCCGGGGAATGAATCCTGCTCCCCACCACAGCTGTCTTGTCTTTCACTTCTGCTCCTCCAGCCCCAGCCCAGGAATGCCCCAAACATCTCTCCATCTCTTCACCAGGCACAGCATCTCCAGGTCTGCAGAGCAATGGATTCGCTCAGCCACACTTTGTGTTCACAGGTCTGAAAGGGGTTACTTTTCCACAAGCAGGGCCTCCCTTTTGTCTCCTGCCAAGGGAAAAGAGAGGCAAGATGCAAAGGAAAGGTTTTTTTTTCAAGTGGAGATGGAGTGAAGGGTACTGGAATAAACCCAAGCAGGAGCCAAAAATACTAACATGGAGGAAAAAACCCAGAACGATCAGGAGTTGAAGGAAAAGCTGGGACAGAGATTCCTTGAGGAAGCAACCCCTGAGTAGTGAGAAGTAAAGAGACACAGAAATGTTTCATTAAGGCATTTTCTCCTTTAGGTTAAAAAAGATATATATTTTTTCAAACTTCAAATGAAATCTGTAATATTCAAAAATAAATAAATCTCTCAGCAGTGTGAGAGGAGTGCAAAATGTGTCTCTTCACTCATCACCCACAGACTTGAACTGAAATAGTCATTTGGCCCTTGCCAAGGTGTGCAGCCGCTTCAGTAGTGCTGTAAATCAAAAGGTCCCCACAGTCTCCACACAAGCAAGTCTGAAGGTCACTAAGCATGATGCAACAGTCAGGCATGAAATATCTCTCACTAGACCTGGTACTTTATCATCAAGACTGGGGAAAAAAAGAAAAAAAAAATCTATGATGCACCTGTACTCCTTCATATCTGTCAGGATGGGGTGAGAAAAGGCAAGGAGAAAACAACAGATTGGTTTATTGTAGTCAGGTAGACAGTGCAGCACAGCCATCCTGCTCAACATAACAAAAACAGCTTCCCCAAGCAGGGTGGGAATGATAACTTCCCTGAGATTTGGCAGCTCAAACAGATGTGGGCAGTTTTGACATTTCACTAACATTTAGATCTCTCATCAGGCAGGTGACTTCATTCTGCCAAATAAACAATCCAAGCGCTTGCTCACCATAAGGAGACTCTTGTAGTTATCTCCAAGTCATCACATCACCAACATCAAAGAATAAGAACAGCCCCTTTCCAGTAAGGAAAACACCCCAGTACCTGTAGGAATTCAAGGCCTGACCCACCTCTGTCTTGTGAGAGGTGGCACAAGATGAAAATCACCACGAGATGAAAATCACGTGGCTTCACAGGGCCTCCATGGGCAGCTGTGCACACCCCGCCGTGGCATGAAAGGTCCTGCTGTTCTCCAGGCAGTTTGATTAAATTACAGCTACTCTGAGAGACTTAAATGAATTACCAAAATGAGCAGAGCAACCAAAACTATATCACACACAAGAAATCATTGGTTGTCCTTCAGAGGGAAGAGGCTCTGCAGCAACTTTGAGTCTTGGGAGAAAAGCACTCAATTACTTGAAGAGAGAATCCAAATAAATCCTGTTTCCTTGGGGAAATCCTGCCTTGCTCTCAGCCTGCCTGTTGGATCAGTTTCTATTTAATCTCTTTCACTGGACTTTTGGCTGAAGCCCACCTATGTGTTGTTTTCCCAGCAGTGCAAAAGCAGCTGCTTTCCCAAGGCCTGAGAAGACCCATCTGACACGTCATGCTCAGGGCAGAGCGAGCAGGGAACCCTTCTGGCTCTGGGACATTGCAACCCATCCACACAAACAGACCCAATCTGCTGCATCTCTGCCAGCCAGCCAGAGCTTCCATCTTTTTAGTTACTTCCACCATCTCTATGTTAACCAAGAAGACCAAAGAGAAAAATAAAGCACAGAGAAAGAAAGCAAAAAACCAAAAAAACCTCTATCTGAAAAACATTCCCTGTGCCAGAAGTATTAGTTAATGAGTCTGATTATTGGAAGGCAGTCCAAAGCCCTGATTAACTAAGGAAAAAAAAATCACCAAAAGAAAACACAAACCCCTAACAAGAATAACTACTCTCCATACTTTATTGAGGGCAGTAATCTGTGCAGAGGGAACCACCCTCCCAGTTGGTATCTCCCCATTACATCCACCAAGGGCATCTCCCCCGGCCCCAGCAAGGGCCAAACCTGCTCTGGGGCACAGCCAGAAGATCCATGAGACAAGCCAAAGTAAATGTGCTTTTCCATTTTTTAAACAGATGTCACTCAAAAAGGAAATTCAGACCTTTTGAGCCATTCTGAGATTTGTCTCCTGTTTACCTATGTCTCAAGTAGCTCCAAAAATGTCTCAAATTCTCCCAATTCCAAGGAGACGGGATGAGGCTCCAACTTTTGCTTTGAGATCTCTAGAGGAAAGGCAATGTTCAAGTGCCAAATACTACAGGTTTCCAGTGGTCTCCAATATCCTGAAAATACATTATTTTTAGTATGTGGCTGGCAGAGAAAGGAAGTGTTAAATCTTGGACCAGTCTCAAATCTGACTGAAAATTAGCAGCTAGGAACATCCTCTTTGATTATTTATTCCACTTTCCATATCCGAACAGCCCCAGAGGGACAGTAACAATGACAATCACTAGGAAAACACCTGCTGATGGCAGGTTAGTACAGAGCATTTGCCTGGCTCTCCCCATGAAAACATCCTGCAGTTTGTTTCCTCGTTTTTGACGAGCAGATTCCTGGTGCGAGCAGGATGGTCTGTCAGGAAAGGGCCCTCATGCTTTGCTGCAACTCCTCCATTGCAACACTTGTAAAAGAGCAGGAGACAAGAAGAAAACCACAGTCAATCCCCTTCCAGGTGCCTTTATCATTTTCTCAGAGGTCCTTATGGCACTGAGCCAAGTTGCTTGTAACAATCACAGCCCAAGAAGTGCATTACAACTGGTCAGGGCTCATAGAGGCTCCAAGGCCTTTCCTCTCACTATCTGCTAGCAGCTTTCTGAATTAAGAAATGTCCTGCTGCAGCTTTAACAGCATTTTGATCTCGATTACATTTGGCATGGTGCTGGGCCAGCCTTCTTTAAATCCCTGGGGTTTCTATGGGCACCAGTCAGTGTAAAATTGGAATTCATGGCACTTGCCTGCAGAGTGGACAGCCTCAGAGAGGGCTGTGGAGCAGGACACGGCTCTAGCATCGTGTTTCTCATTTATTCAACACCAAATCAAAATTGAGATGTCACCATGGTGCTTGCAGCACTCCAGGTTTGCCCATGTTGTCAGAGAGGGGCTGAGCCGGTGGCTGGGAGTCCTTGGGCACCATCCTCAACAGCCAGGGAATCTCCTGCACCACAGGTCAGTCTCACTCACCCATTTCATACTCACTGTATCCAAATTTCTGGCGCCCACAGTGCCACATGGATCTGCCTCTGTCGCACTCCCTGCATTTAAAGGCAGTGGGTCTGTGAGACATCCACACAGGGAGCTGCAGATCAGGAGGAATCCATGGTGCATATGCAGCTGGCATAGCACAGGCACTCCCAAGGTGCAGAACACACTTTGACATCCATTAAAAAAGTGTTTTCTTAGCAGTAGTCAGTGCAAACCTATGGGGAAACTTCTCCCTGAACCAGCCAAGCTTATCACCACTGTCAACTCCTAGCAGCAAAGGCTGGGGTCTTGACTCCAATTTTGGCTGCCTTGCTGCAGCAAAGATGAAGACTTAGCTCCAACACACATGGAATGGCCTCTACTGAAGTACAAAGCAGCTTTCAAACCCTGTTCTCATCCCCCAGCTCACAGCATGACCCCAGAAACACCCAAAAGGCACCAGGGCAGGGCATTCTGAAGTGCAGGACAGCACAGGCAGCTGCCACACGTGCCCTGCACCAGAAGCAGGGCACAAACAGCTCTGAAATGCGAGGGGAAGCCTGCAGTGCTGCCAGCTAATAAAGCCAATACAAACGACATCAGCCCCTTCGGGTCAGAAGGAATGACAAGAGGGACATGCCACAGAAGGATGCATGGAGAATTCACAGATGGACAGGCAATCTCAATTAAACTGTCCTCCCCTCCCATTCTCCTCTGAATTACAGCTTTAAAACCCCTTAATTATCTAAACTCAATTAGTCTTAGAATATTTGAAGCTTCCTGTTCAGACTAATTTCTCTCTCTTTCCTCATTTGCAGTGCTTGACTTGCATTAAAGAACACTTAGTGACTGTGGTAAGGAGAACTTTACCAAGGCGGGTCAGGACTTTGGGGTATCGACAATCTCCCCTCTATTCTTCCTGTGCCTGAGAAGATCATGCACTTAGTCCTCCAGATGAATTTTCAGCAGCTCTGACATGCTTTTTCATGCCTTTTTTTTCCTTATACCTTAAGCCAAACATTTCCATTGCTAGTAGCAACTGTCATTCATTGCAGCTATTTTCACTCCCAAAGATTTCTGTGTGTATTTTCCACAGTTATTTGCAAAGCAGTAGTTTTCTATTATTGCTATTATTATTCCTGGGAAACAGAAAAACCATGGTGTTAATTCCAAGAGAAAAAGAACATGAGTGGCAAAGCAGATAGTAAGAGAAGACAATAGAAGTAACCAGTTAAAAGATTCCCTTTTGTTTTGGTGATGCAGTTTCTCCATGTAGCCTAAACGTGCACATTTTCATTCAAAGGGCAGACATAAAATCACTGAATTTGGAGTTTCCTACTGTTTTAGCCTCTGCAGTGGTGGATATCAATGTAAAGATTTAATTTTTTATTAGACTTCTGTAAGAAACCTCAGTCTTAAGGTTTTGTGCCCTTCCTGAAGTCTGAGTATCCTATTCTCCCTCCAAAACCTATATGAATAGGTTCATTCCCCATTTCAGGTGGGGAAGCCCATGAGACCCCAACTAACACAGATGTTGGTAAACTCACATCTCCAGGATTTCCTAAAAATTTTTTAATGGACCTTTGAGTTTTACTACCTTGTTTAAATCAGATTTTTAGATGCACCTCCATAAAACATGTATTTTGAATTGAAAATTTGCTACTTCCTCTTAGCTTAAATCTACAAAAAAAAAAAAAAAAGAGCTTAAATTAACCTTACAATGATCACAGGTTGTACTAAGTGAAAATATCTATATTTAAAGCAGGCCCCTGATGCCTCATGCAGGCAAACCCTCACGGATAGGAAGCACAGACATTAAGAGCATTGCTCAAGATTAAGTAAGAAATCTCAGGGCAAGCCAGAACTAAAGCCAGTCTGAGTCCTGATTCAGCACTTTAACCACAGAGCTGTGTCCATGAGGCACTTGCTGTCTGTGCTTGGGATGCTGTGTGGGATCAGATGGAAACTGCTGCACTGCAGCTCCACTGGGGAGCCAGACACCTCTGACTAAGGGGCAGGAGCAGGATCACACCTTTCCTGCTGCAGAGGAAACTTCTCCCTCCAGAATCGTTCTGGCCCAGAACTGGCTGGAAGACAAGCATTAAATTTTGCAACTGTTTTTGAGCTTTTGCATTTAGTTTTATTCTTGCATTGGGCTAATAGAAAAAGAGACCTTTTTTCATCAAAGCACAGACAAACCTTTTTCCCTTCTGTCCCTTAGAAGTGCTCTTAGTGAGAATATCACCCATCCCCTGTACTCTCAGCTTTTCATATCCTGCAGCCTCTTCCCTCCACAAGTTCTACCTCTGAGTGAAGGTTTCCAACAGACCAGTTCCTTCAAAACTATTGCAATTCTACCTAAAGTTCTGATATTAGCAAGTCATTCTTTCCCAGAGATTAGCATTTTCTTAAGACATAAAATACAGGAGGAAGAAGGCATAGACCATGTTAGTCCTGGGTCTCAAGATGCAGATTATGATGCAAAGAATCATTTTGTGCAGTCTATAGTTGAAAACATCCTCCAGGCTTGGTATTGTGGAATGGCCCATTTGTGTTCTCAAGCCACGCTTTGGGGTTGGGTTTTTGTTGGGTTTGGGTTTTTGTTGGGTTTGGTTTGGTTTTTTGTTTTTCTTTATAGATGTTGATACACAGGAAAATGATTAAGCTTTGAATTTGTTTTTTGGCTTCAACCTAAACTACACTCTTCATGTGAACCAAGGGGTAACTCCGGTTTCAGGTGAGGATTAATTTGTTGTTGTGCCTCTTTCACCTTTTACAGGGAATCCATGTACAGAGTTTGGAAGGACATTCCTACCTTCCAGCCACCCAGCTGGGCTGCAGCAGCTATTGCTGAAAATTCCACATTGTCATTTCAGCAGAGAAATTTCTGTAGTGTCAAATCCATATCAACTTCGAGTCTGGCCCTACAGCTATGAAAACTACTTCAGATAAAATGCTGTCATTGATGCAAATTATCTAAACCTGAGAATAGTGAATATTTCAGCACTCAGCAGGGATAAGAAACTTTTTGACTTTGACATGGGTAAGAGCCTCCTTCTTTCACAAATAAAACATTGTGGGAAAAACTAAAGTAAAACTACATAAACCAAGTTATTGTAACAGCTTCTAGAGACAGATGAGAGTCATTACATTATTTATACACATGAGGGTACTGGGATAGACAGGATTAGATGATTTACCCAAGATCAAGCAGTGAGTCAGTGACACAGTTTTCTGCTGTCCAGTGAAAACACAGATGTACAGTAAGCTGAAAAGAATTCATTTATTCCCCATATCAAAAGGAAAAAGGATAGAGCTTTCCCTCTAGCCCAGCTCATGGTTCCAATAAGTGTTGATAGAACTGAATTTGGCAAGCAGGAAATTTGCTGCACTAGTCACACATGCAAAGCATTTGCTGAAAACAAAAACCTTAAATTATTCAATTATCAACAGTTTTCACTTGCCCAAGCCACAGACCTATCAAAGTTGTTTCTTGCTGCTTTCTTGAGGAATTAGAAGGCTACAACCCATCCAGTGTCCAAGGCATGGCATAATCCACCAGGACATTGTGCAATGCCAGAGTCTTGCCTCATGTCTGAGTTCAAATTGCCCAAACTGCATTACTGGGTTTCAGTCAACACCAGCTTGAATGGTGGGGTTTTTGACTTGTCCATGGCTCAGATTTTAGCAGCCTGATAGGATCAACCCTGGAAGAAGGAACAATTCAGCTGAGGGCTTGTCAGCCCTCAGAATGCCCTGAAGTGGGCTGTATCCTGCCATAAATATTTGCACAAAAATCCTGCTGACCTCAGTGGTGGTTCTGGGTACAAAATGATGGCAGGATGTGGTCACAGTGCTCCTTCTAATAATAGGTTTTCCATTGAGATCAATGGACATTGGGCCCCATTTCATTGCCAAAGCTTGGTTCGGAGCTCTAAAGAGAGACATTGTTTTCCTGCAGCAGGGAGCACACACTTGCCAAATTTACTTCTGGCAAAGGCAGAGACTTATTTTTAATGCTAAACAACACCAAAACTGTCTGATACTAATTAAGAGAGTGTCTTCCTTCTGAAAATCTCAAAGAAAAATAATCTTCCAGTGTGGCTGTTGGAAAGACACATAGAAAACATTAAAACATTAATATATCTGCATGTAAAGTCAGATATAAAGTAATTGAAAAACATTTTCCTTTACCTGAATGCAATTTTAAGATGAGTTTAGCATACATGGAAGTGGCAGGTGCTCAGCTCTTCAGGAAAGTCAATTTAATATAGGTGTTGAAGACCCAGACCCCCAAATAAGTCCCTCACAGGCACATTCCTGAGTCTGTGGGCAGCACCCCAAACTTCATTTTTCTTGAGCCCATCCCTCCCTTGGTGTTCATCACAGCTTTGATGCCTATATGTAGAAATCCTTATCTTCAGGATCCTAAAGGATGACTAAATGTTTTCCAGTGTTTTATTCATTATCTGAGTTCAACTTTAACTGATCTTAATCTTGTGGTTCTGCTATAAAGATAAGCTGTAGCCTGCCAAGGAAATAAACATTTCACAGGTTAACAGCACAACTCTTCTAAAGAGGAAGCAGGTTTGTTTTCTGCCTTATTTTCTGGAAAATGTTAAAACAATAAAATGAATAAGAAGCAGTGGAGAACAAGTTGTAAAGGAGCTAATTTCCTGCTCACAGCAGCTCTGATAAATTTCAATCCTGGATGACAGGAGCTGTGGAGAGCGAGGGGAGGGCTGGCTCTTCCTGGAAAGCCAGACAGGATAGGATTGATTTGAGACATCTTCATTGCCAGAACAGCTGGTATTGGCTAATCATCAGAAAACAGAGACTTCGACCTACAGAGAGCCAGGAGCGAGGGAGACGTCTGGACCAAAACTTCACGTTCCAAATGAAACTGAACAAAACAGCAACAAAAATTTTAAAAAATAAATAAATAAAAAGGGGGGGAAAAAAAAAAGCGCCCCTCCTCAAACACAAGCCTTCCTGGAGCCAAATGCCAGAGGAAGTGCCAGTGCTCTGACTAACAAAAGAATCCTGAAGCGCTGCAGGCTGCGGTGCCAGCAGCACCCAGTTGCAGTGGGAGGCTGCCTGACACGGCTGCCGGATGCTCCGTGCCTGCCGGATGGAGCAGACAGCTCAGCATGAATCATGGGGCAAAGGATTCCTTCAGTCCGGGAGGAATCGGGACAATACACAGCCTGCCTGCTGTTTGCTGCCTTTTTTTTTTTCCTCCTCCTCCTTTTTTTTTTTTTTTTTTTTTTTTTTTTTTTTTTTTTTTTTTACTACTCCTGACTTTGAGGGACCAGCCGTTTCCTTCCTGCTGTGGGCGTGCAGGCGGCACATGACAGCTCATCGATGGATCCGTGTGTGTGAGTGAGCACAGGAACCGCAGGGACAGGAGCCAGCCCGGACCCCCGGGACTGAACCGCCCCAGTTAACCCCCGGAACCCCCGCTCTGACCTGAGCACATCTCCCTTCATCCTCCTCCCAGGGCACCCCTTCGTCCCGGTCATGTGCTTTGGACATACACACGGGATTAGGAGTCAGCCCTACAGCAGAATTTAGACTGCTGGAAATCCTTCCGGGAAGGAGGAATGAATCCATCTCCCTGGCCACAAGTCTGGAAGCAGGACAGAGGGAAACAAAGCTTTCTTACACCCCACCAAAAATCTGCTGGAGTTCCTTAGGGTTACAGGCAAAGCTGGCTTTGGTTTTCTGACTCCTCTTGCCCCAGAACAGGGAGGGGAAATGCTGTTACTGGGCTGACCAGGTATCTTCACTCTCATCTCTGTGTGTCTGGGAACTATTTGAACCAAGCTCTCCTGAGTCTGATGGACCACTTGAAATTATTCTCACTGGCCATCAGATTTCTGATCTCTCTACATACCCCAGGGCTGTTCTTAACATTATGGTTACATGGAATCTTAGCTGTCTTCTCTGGATCCTTGAAGGTCATTCCACCAACATCATTCTTCTCTCAGTTTCCAATAGCACTTAGCAAAGTTTCAAATCAATATCCAATTTTTTCTCTCCACAGCTTGTCAGCCAACTTCAGCATTACTAATTAAGCTCTCCTCCCTTGGCTTGGATGATTCTTTCCCCTAATGATTCCTCTTCTCTCACTCCCACCACGCCTGCACATGTTCTGAAGAGGATCATCCACCAGCTTTCTGTTCCCCATGTTTTATGGGCTCCTCAGTTTCCTATTCTACACAGAAAGCACAAGAAGCAAAGAAGAAATCTCATCCACAGGCACAAAAAAATACAGTGTCTCTATGCAGGCACAAATCCTTCTGCACTCCAGACCTTCAACACAAATTCAGGTTCCACCAAACACTTGCAAATGGCACCAGGAGGTTGGAGTTTGGTTTTAAAACAATGGGAAGAAACGTGATGTTTAAAGAAGAGAGTGTATCAGGAGTTTGAAAGCAACTGCCAACATGCCCAGTGGATATTATTGGCCATGTTCTTCACTGATTACATCTTTATCAGCTGAGAAATTTTCAGAGGTACTGAGAATCTGGAGAGGGGCTGCAGAGGCAGCCACTGACCCTCTCTACCCTCACTCTCACTTCTCCCATTAACAGAAGAGTTTCCAACTCCCACTGCTCTTTGTACTTGTGTTTATCACCTCAACTAAGCCCAGCAATAGCAGCAAGTTCAGATATTTACTATGGGAAAGGGTGAAAGGAACAAGTTCTGGTTATGGTCTCCCACATGTGGTGAGGCTCCTGCTTGGCTAACAAAGTGTGAATACTGATAAACCTCCTGGCTGTGCCTTTTAGCCATGCCCTGCCATGGCTCCTGAATCAGCAGCGTGGGTGAGCTGTGGGTAGGGGAAGGTTCATGATTAACTGCTCACTGCTAACAGAAGAATGGTTTGCAAATGAGTTGCTTTAATCCCCAAGGAGTGTCTCCAGTGCCTACAATTTGTATGGTCCCATTGTACTCTTGTAACAGGTGCTTCACTTCCATGAAGCAGTTCTGGGTTTGCTGGCAGTGGAATAAGCTACGTCTTTGTGGAGTGACAGTCTATCATCTTTTCTACACATATTATTTTTCCTTTTGCCCGAATCATACAAAGATATTGATTGATCAAGAATCCATCAGTCATTTATCAACTAGAAATGGAAAGTTAAATGCAACAGACTAAACAAACAGAAGCAAAAAGTAAATTCTTCACATCTGTATCTCCAGAAAATTCACAGATTTTGACCTGCTGTGGGAGATAAGTCTGTATATAACAAATTCATGTAAACCATTCACATCCCCTTTCTGTGGTTTCAAGAGGATAATACTCATATCCTCAGAAGAATCACTTAACTTTATCTCCACATCCTAAAGTGATTCAGTCTTTGAAAAAAAGAATTGTGATCCGAGTTCTTCTTACATATCCAAATTTCATACAAGACGCTGGAGTAAAATATTGGCATTTACAACAAAACCACAGCATGGTAATTCTATAAATTATTCCTTCAGCTTCTAAGACCCAGTTGCCTTCAGTGGACCACCACTTCAAACCTGAACTTTGCTGACTGGCTTAGCAATTTGTTCCTGCTATCATGTGACAAGTTTTTGAAGCTCACATGTGTAATGGGGCATTTGCTGCTAGTATCAAAAGAAGGAAAAAAAATTAAGAAATATAGTAGAACATGAGGTTCCAATTGTCTGATAAGCAGAAACATCTGTTGGAGTCATGAGCAGTTGATTAGTGGAGTTCATTCCCAGGGTAAGGCTCCAGTAGATCAGCTCTTCTATCTAAGTATAGGATTGTAGTCACTGGAAGCATTACAAAGAGGTACAAAGAACAGGCAAAAGACACAGACATTTATTAAGGTACCAGGATCCTTAAAAACCAACACAGCTTATAACACAGTGGTCTTGGGCACTGCTTCACATGATACCAGCATGTAAAATTAACAGCTGTATTTAAACTTCCCCACAACAGCTAAACATCTGCCAGTCTTTCAGCTATAAACCTACACTGGGTTTAAAGCTGATAACTAGAGACTGTAAAAATTCTTCTGGAAGATAAAACACAAGGTACAAGCCATCAGTCTGAGCATATTTTGTACTTGAAAAATAATCAGACCAGTACAGGTCAAAACAATGACAAAAACATGAGTTGTTTTTTAGGAAGCTGTTTGGATTTCAACCTAAAGCTTTTCCACCTCATTACACTAAGGCAAGGATTAACACCTGGGAACATTTGCACAGAAAGCAGAGGCTGATCAGAATTGCTAATTCAGCCTGTAAAGCTGCAGTGATACTGGATGGATAGAGATGTATAAACTACTCTCATTAAGGTCACTGGTGCAGATCTTGCTCACAATACCACAAGCCTTGGCACCCAGGAACACAAGAAACCACCAGGAAGAGGATGTCCTTAAGGCTAAGCCTCTCCTTCATTAACTTGAATATCTAATTGTAGGTTTCCTGGGAATCTCAACCCTAGCTCTTGTTCAATTCCTGGTGTCAGTGGCCTGACCTGACCTCCCAGTTTCCTGGTGCTCCATCTGCATCCACCTGTCACCCCATGCCTATTCCCCATCCAGGAATGGGGTACTGTTACATTAAAAATAACAACTAAAACTTGGTAGCCAGCAATTTCACTTCCCCTCCTGAGTTTACTGACTATTTTGTCTTTACCAAACCCACAAAACAACAAATACAAAATACCTTGTAAGATTGGAGGGGTTTGTGTTCAGTGCACAGTTTGATTCAACTTACTGTACAATCTTATCACAATTTTGGGAGATTTTCATTATTCAGAAATAAAAGGTGTCCCCCTTTTATCATGAAGTATAAACTTCCAAGATGCTACAGTTACCTAAGGAAATTACATTTTCTGAGGGGTATCAGGGCTGTGTTCAGTCTATCTAAAGCAGAAGTATCTCTTCAACACTTTTAAAGTAAAAATTGTATTTGACTGTAAAAATTATTATCAGATGTTCCTAAAAGAACTTGTTTCCATCTGAATAGATGCAATATTTACAAATATTTTTCTGTCTTTCAGAAAGTACTGCACTCCCACCCCTGAAATCCCTTCCATGCTTTCCAGTTCTCTGTAAGAACCCTTCTATCATTAAGACCTTGCTATGTGCCTATTTTTTCTTGCCTAAGCTTACAGGCAGGAGGGGAATTCACCTGCCAGCACCTTTCTTGAGGTGCCAGTGAAACTAGAGATGTTCACTGGCTCTGACAACAGATCCAACCATCCTTCCCTAGCTGAACATGTCATCAACTTCTGAACCCACATGTTACAGTGTGTGAGTCCAAGCACAACCTCGTTTGGCTTTTCTAAGCACACATGTGGATCCTCTTTCCAGTGCTCCTTCATGAGAATAAGAATGAAATTGTTTCATCCAGGGGCCTTTTGCTGACCTTCATGACTGGCCCTTTGGCTAAACCTGACTTCTGTGGAAAAGATACATTCAGTTCTCCCCTCCCACACAGCCTGAGACTTTCTATGTGTGGCTTCCCCATTTGTTTCTTCTACAAATCTTTTTTGCTGCTCCTCACTGTACACATGGACTATCTTTTACAAATTACCTGAACTCACTGGATATAAACCAGATGGAATATAAACTTCAGACACCTACACAGGCACAGCTATATGCCTAATAAGCTAATTATTGACTTAATAAATTCAGGCCCTTAGCAATGGTTATTGTTTCAGACCACAAGCTACTTTACCACAAACACTTAACTTATCCAATATAAATAGTTTATACCTGGCTATCTTGGCATATGAGCAGATAAAGCTGAAGTCCATCCACAAAAAAACAACAGACCTGCTCTGGGTCACTCTTATCAGGCCTAGAGGCTTTCACTCCCTTGTTAACTTTCCTAGATAAATGCCACCTTTTCTCCAAAACTGCAAGCACTTTCATGGATTACCATCAAGATTTAATGACAGACTTTGTTGCTGTGAAAATATCTCATGACACAAAAATTCCATTGCATCAGCTTGCTAATATCATAAAATTAACTTCAATTTATATCGAAGACCTAAATTCCCAAAATTATTGGTTCTGCTGCACCTCTAGCTCTATGATGAGGATAAATTCTTAGTAAGAAACAAGGCCTGAGATGAAAGATCTTTGGTGAGCCACAATGTTTCTAGAAGACTTGGGGACTCAGATGCTGCTTTCTCTCCACCATGATTTACAAACAATACAAACCTCTAAATGATCTGCTGATTGTGAGTGAGCTGGGGGGCAGCTCTGTGCACCTCAGCATCAGAGGTGCACTTAATTGAAGCAGAAAGATAGGGAAGAGGAAGACACAGCTCTGTCCCTTCACACTGTACTGCTCCAAGAAACACACACAGCCTTGGATGAACAGAGGTCTGGGGGTTTATCCCATTATTTGGTTTAGGAAGGACAAATACCACCAACACTCAACAGCCAGGATCTGTCTCACTTCTGCCTTCTCTTCCTGAGGACGGATGGAACAGCTCCTGTGCAGAAGCTTTGGACTAGACAGAACCAAAGGAAGGGGCACTGGAAAAGGCTGTGGGAGCCAGAGAGCCCAGGGAGCAGAGGAGGGACTGCCTGGTTTCGGTGTCTGTCTCCGTTATGAGTAAGAAGGCCCCAGGAGGCGGGGAGTGGCAGCCTTTGGCACGGGCAGAGCGGCGCAGGAGCCGATGGGGTTTCCTCCAGGACGGGCTGCAGCGCGAGCCAGGGCAGGAGGTTCCTGTGCCACTGGGAGCCGGGCTCCAGCTGCTGCCAGGGCCGGGTGACTCATGGCGGGGGGAAGGCAAGACTTGGCAACCTGGGCTGTCTCACACAGCAGCAGGTTTTGTTCTCCAAGGGATAACCCAGGGACTGTGTGGCACAAGGCCAAACTCCTGAGTAAAGGACTGCAGCCCTTGTCCTTCTCTGGCCATTCCTAACAGCAGAGGACCGCATCAATTCATGCAGCATGCAGGGCTTGACACATCCTCATCCTCCCTGCTCCACAAATGATGGAGGGAGGCTGCACAGGAGTGATGCTGATGGGATCAGGACTGTCCTGCTCCCTTCCCCTGCAGCAGTCAGACCTGGCAGGCCCCAGGAGCTGGGAATATCCTCCTGGGACAGGACGCCACTCCCACGCAGCACAGCGAAACCAGGGCTGTGATTCACAGGGGGAACCACTTCCCTTGGGACAGAGGTAATGGCTCCCATTTCCTGCTCTTTACCTACCCAATTTTTAAGGTTCCCATCCTCACCACAAGCATCACACAGTTTGCACAACAGCAGCTGGGCTGCTGTAGCTTATAGCCCAGCACTTCAAGGTGTTTCTGGTTTGTACCTTTAAAGCTGGGATGCAGCCACGTGTGAGGAGAGCCCTGGGAAATGCCACCTTCCTTTTGGTAAACTCCTTCAGGATCACCGGATATTGCTCTTGGGGCTCATGAAAAAAACCTCAGGCCCTGTGAGTTTTATTAAGCCCCCGTTTTACAAGTGGACAACACACCCATGGTCTGGCTCCTGTGATGCACTAAACACTGGGACCTGTGGCTTTCACTGTGCTCTCTGCAAAGGGGTTGAGTAACCATTTCAAAGGATAACATATTTCACTGCAGTGGGACTGACTGTGAGATTAGAGTCAGGCAGGTGAAAGGGCTCAGTGCTAAAGTCTTTTCTGGAAAGCAACCATCTCAGAAAAGGTTTGAAGTATGATACCCCAAAAAGAGATACAATTAGGAGATACATTCACCATTTTTACAAAGCACCAGATCATAAGATAACTCATGTTTAAAGGAACCCCAGAAAGACACATAGTTCAACCTCCTGCTCAAAGCAGAGTCAGGTATGAGGTCATACCAGGTCACTCTGGGCTCTGACTGGTCCATTTGCCTTTAGGACGCCTGTTGCAAGCATTGATGAATTTGGGTTCTGCATTACAATGGAAGAATTTGCACTTAGTGAAAAAGAAATTATAACAGCCTTTGAAATATCAATGTATATAGTCCACAGGAGTGAATTAACAGCAAAAGACTCCCCAGTACTAGTTCCTCTGATTTCCAATCTGCTCTGCTAAAGCAGTGAATAAACTGAGCTCCAGTGGTTGACTCTCTAAATTCTGTAAGTTTGCTCTCCACAAGTGGCAATGCCAATACCAGCCTTGAGCACATGGGTTTGCACAGTTTACACAGAAACACCCTTACCAGCAAAGTGTATTTGCTTCCTGGCCAAACACACTAAGAGTAAAATGTTGGCTCTTTATAAACTGCCTCCAGAGTCCATCCCTGGAAGCAATAAGCTATTGGTTAAAGATTCCTTAGATCCTTAGTGACGTTTTCTGATAATGGTCCCATTTATAAACACAGATTACAGCTCCTACACAGGGGTTTAACAGCACTGGCTTGTTCTAAAGTGTGCTTTACCCTGGGTTATCAGAACAGTAGCTGAATTCCTCCTATGCAAAAGGGCAAATTCAGATACCTTTAGTCACCTTTTTCCACCATGAGTCTCACTGAATTAACTGAAGATTGATGATCAGACAATGAACAAAGGGTTGAGCCTGCACATAGGGCTAACACGAGGGTAACCATTATACCATGGGACTTCAGACCACCTCTGTGGTGGAAAGGGCCCCATGCTTTCTAAATGTCACCTTCAAATCACAACTTTTCACTGTTTTATCAGTGTGGTTAAAGCAGTGAAACCTTCTGAGGCAGGTATGTTTATATTTTCTGAATTCTACAGCTTAACTTAATTCATATACTGGAAGGAGACTGTCCTTGATTTCACTGTAATTGCATTCAGACAAAGGATTGCAGATGGAATAATCTATAAAAAAATACCAACATCTGCCTTAATGACAGATTATGGAAGACAGGCAATATTTTTCACTTTAAAAGCTACATGAGGGCACTTTCTGAATTCAGAATAGATAGTGTGCTTCTGGCAGTCCTCCCACTGTCATTTCATGTGTTTGTCTTCCCAAAACCACACATCTCCAAAAGCTCTGGGTCACAAAACATGACACAAAGTGTGTGCTGGGATCACAACCAACAGCCAAACAGAAATGCCAAGGGGAAGAACTTCTTTATTGACTGGTATTTCCTACATTCCAACACAACCTTTTCTGGCTACCCACTACCTTGTTTGGCAGAGGCAGGACCATCCTTTTGCCACGGTTTTCTTAAACTTTTCTTTGCAATGTTTAGTGTCCTAAGCCTACAGCTGTAAATGGTCCTCCTAAATTATCAAATTCCATAGGTGTGTGTCACCTCCTGCCTCGTGGTACCAGAGTGTCTATCACCCTCTTCCTTATTGCCTGATCAACGATCCCCTCTAATCACCCTCTTCCTTATTGTCTAAATATTTCCTTTACTAGCATTCACACATGGGAATAACTTGTTGTAATGTTTTACATGACAGATATTTCAAAAACCAGCAGTATAAAACAACATCAGAAACCCAGTCCAGATCTCAGCTAATAATGTGCATTAAATGAGTGTATGGCAATCTCCTTTTTCTTTTCTTTTTTAATCTATACCATCAGTACTCTTAACCCCACCTACTAAACCCACAGCACACACCTAGCAGTGATACAAAAGGAGCTAGAAAACTTGTTATAAACTCAGAAAAACAGATGGGGATGGTGTTCCAGATTCATAAAGAGGAGCATTTTATCCCTGCAACTGCAGAATCCAGTTTTATAATAATTGTTTGTGCTGCTGACTTCCTTCAACACCTGTGACCCTGCTTGTCATGGCCTCGTTGCCTGCTGGAAACTTGGCAAAAGACAAGAGAAGAGATATTAGGGAACCAATGCTACATCCTGAGAGAGGCCATAAAGTCCAAAGGTTGAGCAGGATTGCCAGGAGCAGCCTGATAAAGGAAGGAAGCATATGGCTCTGAGCAGACAAACTGCTGCACCCGAGTACAACATGTTCAGAGCTGGAGCTGCATCCCAGTGTCTCCCACACTCCACAGAGCACACACTATCCAGGGACTCCTCCCAAACAGCCCCCTTGAAAATAAATTATTTTAAGGCCCTTTCTGAAATGAGCATGTAACTGTTCAGTGCCAGAATTTCACAGATCTTAAATTTCAAAAAACACTCCTCTTTGTTTTTTCAAATTAAGGTAGGATGGTTTGTTGATTTAATAAAAGAAAAAAATCTTGTACAATACCCCTTCTGAATTAGCATATTCAAGCCTTTCCAAAATCCAGTTCCAGTAAAGAACTTGTCCTTAAAAATCTATCAGACTGTAACTAAGCTTGTCACTTGGCATGTGAAATAAATAAGGCAATAATCAGATCTTTCAGAAAATTTCAATTAAACCTCTAAAACTGTCTCATAAAATACCCAGCATCTGAAGAGTTTTTATTCAGAAGGAGAGCACAGCACCTAAAGGTTTCACACTAGGAAGAGCATGGGGCATTAATAACTTTTTCCCTCTCTTTCCTACTCACCCCTCGCTCAGTTACCCGAGCACAGTGTTTTGTGATGCCACTCTGTGAATCTGAGCAGAAAACCCTTTCCTGGCTTTCAGCACGAATGAAACCAAGAGCCCAGCATGGCCCCACAAAGGACTGAGCAAGCACAAGCAAAGAGCAGGACTGGCAGCCAGGAGAGGGAGGAAAAAGGACACGGATTGCTTTGAGCTCATATTGCTGCTGAGCACTTTCTATTATAGAACCATAACCTAATATGCTTTCAAGACTCTGACTCTGAGCTGCTTCCCACCGTGCGTCTCTTCCCTGCGCGGATCCTACAGGGATCTACCCCGTTCCCAAAACGCGCCGGCGCGTCGGACACCGCTCTCTGTTACATTTTCATTAATCACTCAACAAGAGGAAGGAGAAGCCCAGCAGTGCCCCTAAACACAACATCTGCCTTGAGAAGCAACAGCACAGTCCATAAGGATAGCTCTCGCTGTGAGTGCAATGCCTGGCTCGGCAGTGCTGTCCTCCCTGGGGAGCTCAGCTGTGGGAAGCAGGAGCAAGGAACTGCCTTTTTAGGACTGTGCCTGAGCGGGCTGGGAAGAGCTGGGGCAGGATCAGGGCTCCTGCAGCAGTTCCCTGGCCTTATAAGGACAAAGCCAGGTATTTCCCCAGGCAGCACATCCAGGTAAGGCCCGGCAGGGCTTCCCGGGATCTCCTGCTGCCCGGGGAGACCCTTGGCCACTGCCACACCTGCACGGTGCAGACCCACAGCCCTGCTGTCCCCAGGCTCACGGCGTTTCAAATAGGCCTTATTAGGAAACAGGGAAGCTTAATTAACTAATTGAAGGATTGTTGTGAGATCTGCAAAGCCAGATGGTTTGTGGGTGAACCGTTCTTGATATTAATGTGACATTTTAAGGCATTCACAGCAACATTTTGGAGCGCAAGTCTCTAATGTCAGACATCTTTTTAGCTGCCTACGTAAGAGGGAGGGTTTCCAGAGGTGAGGAGCAACTGGATTCTCCAAGGGCTTTGACACCCAAAGCCTCAGACACTCAGCAATTGGTTTAAGCAATCTTTAGGAACACACACAATTGACTCCTCCCCAGTTGCCTAAAAATTAAGGCCGCTTGACAGAAAAGGCAGAAGGTTTTCATTTCGTTCCGTTTAAGTCAGATTTTTTGTTATTACCTGTTTTGTTTTTCCAGGGAGTGAAACAAACTAAAGCACTTCAGGACAAATCCGTCTATATAGGAGATACATATAAACAACCCTGACCATGAACTCTCCTATATTTTTGCTCTTTTTACTTTCCTGACTCTGATTTTTATAAGTAAAAAGAAGAGGCTGTGACTGAAATAGGAAAAAAGTATCCCATTTCCCTCAGCAATATCCATTTTAAAATTTGATTTTTGAATCTTTATCAGAAAAATGGCCACAATGGAGTATCATTGAGTATTTTTCTTTGGGGAAATAAAAAAAAGTAATTTTCCTTTAGATATAGTTTAAAAAAAAAAATGGCAGTGTAAAGTTAAAATGAGACACTACCAACCCAGGATTAATCCAGCCTCTCAGTTGTGATTAAGAAATGGTGCATTGATATTCAAAGAATTACCAACATATTTTGCCATCTTAAGTTTTTTGAGGTTAAACTTTTATAACTGCCTGCTTGGAGATGCTGAAAAGTGTGGGTTTAGCTGAAAGCAGCTACTTCAAACTTAAAAGATATGAGAATAGCTTGACAGTTTTGATCTGTACAACATTTTAAATCCACAGAGAAGTGTCTGCTCTGCATCCCAAACTACTGCACCACTGGTACCTTCAGGTAACAACCACAGCAGGAAGACCAAAAATTGGATTCCTCTTGCCACATCCCACTTGCAACATTCTGTCAAGAAAACATGGGGGAAGTACTAATTGCCCCTGGGTAATCACAGGGCATCCTTTTCTAGGATTCCTTGTGAGAAGCCCATCAGCTGAAACGAGGTCACGGACAACAGGAAAAATTACCCAAATTAAATACATTAAATATGTGACAAACTTAGTCTGAGCTCACATTTGTGTAGGACTTTCTCCAGTTGTTGACTGGGCTGGGATTACATTTCCATAGCTGCAAAGGAGCACCAGGGCAAGGCTACTTTCATAAAAGGAATAAAAGTTTTGACACCAGGTTTCATATTGTAAATTTCTCCTTTAAAATAACCTGCTTGCCAAAGCAGTTCAGCTGCCAGAAGGGGAGAGAGGCTGGGAAACTTTATTCCCTTTTAAAAGCAATGAGTGGGCTGTGCTGCTCAGGTACACCAGGCATCGCTCCAGAACCAGGGAGTCTTGGCTCATTAGGAGCAATTAAAAAAAGAATTCTGAGGGGACTTTAAAAACAACAACTTCCCAAAACAAAACATGCATATGTACCACATGCATTTGTTTATGCAGCTGTAATGAGTGATGAAATCCATTTATGAGCTGAAGTCACAAGATTCTAAGCAGGTCTTTGTTTAATCTCAGTAAGTCATGACATTTCCCTGCTACTTATAATAATGTGATTTGGATCAACATTTTCGAACTTATGCACCTGTTTTTTAACACTGCTCACCAACTGCACTTCTCTGCAGACAGAACAGGCTGTTCTGGAGGCCCCACTTTGATCAAGCACCCCAAAAACACATACAGAAACCTGGCTTTAGTTGAATACATGCCTGCAGTTCTTGAATTCAGCACATCTTCTGCAGTTCTTACTCAGCCTGAGACTCTGGGCAACCTACAAAGAGCGTAAATAAAAATCAATGAGACCATTAGTGGGATGAATACTTACAGCATCAGCCCTTCTATAACCACAAAGTCTGCCCAGATGGATGCCCTTAAAAGACTTTCAGAAGGTTTGCTCCAGACAATGGCTCTCGTTCCAGCACGTTGCTGTGACTTGGGAGAATAAATGAAGATAAATGCAGCTGTTTCTGCTTACATTAATGCAGCATTAGTGCCCTCAGTAACAAAGGTAGGACAGAGTATGCAGGAAAATAAAAGATTCAGCACAAATAACTATTAAGTTACATGTTTGGTGTATTTATAAACAGTGCTAGGCTTTAGATGTATTATTATATAGCTTTAACATCAGTAATTCTGCATATAAATCAAGACCATGTTTTTAGCTTTGATATTAAGAAGAAGTAAAAGGGCAAGACCAAAGACATTTGGCACTGCTGTTTTTGTCATTATGGTGCTATTAGCTTTGCAAACAGCTCTGATGTTTTGTGAGGATCAGATCAAAACTAAATGAATACAGATCCACTGGTAATACAAACAGAGTGATTTTGTATTAGTTCTTTCAAGAAAGGAAAAAAGGTTAGACTCTCGGGCTGAACAAAAAGTCAGTGTAGCCAATGGACCAGGACAGGGCATCCCAGACAGAGAAAAGTTCTCTGGGCCTGTGAGGTGTGAGGGCAAGTGTTGCTCCAATACCTTTCTGTGTTCTGTCTCTCCTTTGGCCCATTCACCTCCTGCTCTCCAGAGTCCCAAAGGAGCCAGGAGAACAGGTGGATTTTCCAGGGTGTCAGCAAACCAAGATGGCAGGAGGATATAAGGACAATGCAAGGATCTTTCACCTGGAATGTTTTGTTCCAAGCAGCCTCTTTTTATGTGCAAAAGCATAAAGTACAAGACGATTTGTCCAGCAGCTTGGACCTAAATTTAGGAAAGATCTAACAAAGCCAAAGTCAAATATGCATAACCAGCAAAGTCTGTGCATCACCCAACTGGCATCAACACAGTGTGTTCCTATACCTTGCATTTTTTACCACTATTTTTGTTGATGTAGGAAAAGAATACGCACTATTGCCTCAGAAATTTATATATGCTAGCTATATTAATGGGAAAATAAACTCCAATGCTATCTTCCTGCCTAATTCTAAGTCTATCAGGATTATATTTTATATTTCTCCTTTTCCAAAGCCCTTTTCGGTTATTTTCCTTTTGCTTTTGGGATCTACTGTATCAGAATGTCCAAAAGAAAATGGCCATAACTACTGAAGTCAGTGTTACAACTGAAAAACACATATCAGCAAAACCCATTCTTTAATATGTGAGCCCACATTAACTAAACCCAGCTGAAAAGTTCTGAGAAGTTAAATTAAAATAAATAACTGGGAGAGTTAAGTAAACAGTTCCCTTACTGGATTTGCTATAACCGACTAAAACTTTTCTTCCTCTTTCCACATTAAAGGAGAGCCCTAAAACCACATTTTGCATATTTTATTACTTCAAACCTTTTCTAACCTGGTTCCCAGGTCAGACCAAGTCTAAAAAAAAACTTTAAAAAGTGAATCTAACATTGTTCTAAAATAACAGAATCCAGTGGAGTGTGAACAACAGGACTATCAATAAACGTCTACTCTTATTCCCAGACCCAGAGTGGCATTTAAACAATTTTTAGCCCCTAAGATTCACAATTTATTGAACTGAACTGGCAAACCAGCTTTAGCAATCAATGTTACTCATCTGATGCCTCTGAGTGTTTTCACCAGAGAGAGGAACTGCACGTTTGGAGAAAGAAAACATTTCTGTGATTGTTTTAAAAATCACAGTTGAAAGTTTCTTGAAAGGTCAGAAAGCAAGTTCTCCTGGTAGACACAGATTAGCAGCAGAGGGTAGGCAAGGTGCTCAGGGTGTATGGGAAGGGTAATCCATCAGATTGATAGCACCACTATGTATATGGTACAATTATATCTTATCTCCCCAGCCCTGCAACCAAAATAAACCCCATGGAAGCCTTGGAGTCTGCTTCTGTTGTCTTTAAGTACACACCCCTTAGGGTGGCGACCCAGGACACACCACACGCCTTTTACCTCATGTAAGACAAAAGCAAAACAAATATAATCAGTATTTTTCCTCTTAGGACTCTCACTGAGCCTCTTTGATGTGTTTTCCCTAATCGTTTTCTCTTTTTAATCATCACACTCAGGGGTTTCTCTGAGCTTATTATGGTTTAGGTTTTATGTAACCTCTTCCAGGCGGGCGCCTTCCCAAGCTCCCAACACAGCAACTGCTGTAACAGGACACAGCAACTCTACACCAAGGAATACCTTGGCCAAATGAAACCAAAAGGGAAATTTAGATGAGTACATTCTGCTTAGGTTGGAATTTTGGCACAGACACAAGAGTTCACACTCCTGGTCTTGCAAAAAGAAGCTCTAATGGAGATACTGAAAATGAAAGTATCTCTTCTACTTCAAAGCTGAAAATCCGGCCACTTCTACAAAGTGTTTTTCTGCTCTGGGAAATTTTACTTCTCTACACCCATTCATGAAGGGGAAATCCTTGGTCCTGCAAGTTACCTGTGGGTTTGCCATTCACTTGACTAGACCTGAGAATCTGCCAGTATGATTTACTGGCATAACACTAGTTAAATTTGAATTTCCAATTTCCACGTGGCTGCTTGCCAATATTTCTTTGTCTTAGGAGCAATTATTTACATTTACATTTTATCTTGATTCTCTTTAGCAACATTCCTATTTACATAGAGAATCCTTCAATGGATTACTACATTCGTTTCAGTTTTACCTAAAAAGTGCATTGGTGTCCTATAGTTCAAAATTTTTCCTGATCCACTATTAACAAAATGGCTCAATTTATAACAGGCACCACGTAAAACTCAAATAAATGGAATACCTATGAAATGTCCAGTAAACAGCTGCCACCCGTCTAAGCTGCCAGTAGATTAATGAGGTTCTAGAGTTAATTTCCATTTATCAGTTAAGAATTACTGATATCACTGATACTCATTTCTGTTGTTCCACGTCAGGACGCTGCCCATGGAGGAAGCAGGAGTTGGGACAAGAACTGAAAATATTTCCTTCATGTGGGAAGGTGCCCTGCTAAGAAACTGCTTATTGAACCTGACAGCAGGCATATAAGCAACATTAGAGGGAGTGCTCACACGTGTACTCCCAATAAAGGGGAGGACAAGGCGGTGAAAGAGCTATTACAAGACAAATACAAATTGTTTTTAATCTCCAGGATACTAAAATATTTTTTGAGAGCTCCCAGTGTTCGGGAGAGGAGG
The DNA here is from genome assembly GCA_013400635.1 of Hypocryptadius cinnamomeus. Taxonomy (NCBI): domain Eukaryota; kingdom Metazoa; phylum Chordata; class Aves; order Passeriformes; family Zosteropidae; genus Hypocryptadius; species Hypocryptadius cinnamomeus. The sequence continues at coordinate 25,363 of VYZP01078363.1, read as the reverse complement.
GAGGGAAAGAAAGGGGCAGGGGAGTAGTAAGCTCTGCTGAGACTTTTCTTACGGTTTCTGTCAACTTTTGTGGGAAAATCAGTCTAGAGAAAAGCAAGAGAGGATTTTGAAACTAACAGAAAAGGACTTGCTAAAAGGTACTTTGCTCTGTAAAACTTCCCAAGGGGCCTGAAAAAGCACCCTGAGCACGCCCTTTATCACACAGCTTTGCATATGAAATGCTGGTTTTTTCAGAGGCAGTTGTATATTTTTACCTGGGGGGTTATTCCTGGCAATTGTCCCCTGATTACTGATCTGTGAGAAGCAAGTGAAGGAGTCAGAGCTACCACAAAGTCAGAAATACAGCTATTGGAGTTCATGGGATTTTCAACATTCCCCCTCCTTACCCCAAAACTTTACCCTTTGAGTGAACACTGCCACATATATATTTTTTTGTTTGGCTGCCTGGTGGGCCACCTGAAAATCATCAGCACTCTGAGAAGACGGCAGCTATGTTTTATTCGGAATTTCCTTAACCCGGAGTCCTGCTGTGCATTCCCATTTCCCAGAAAGGTGCATTGTTCTATCAGCACCCCTATCAAATTCAAGAGCAGAGCCGCTCTGTCGGGACGTGCAGCAGCTCAGATAGGCCGGGCTGTTGCAATCCTGTTGCAATCCTGCGCAGAAAACAGAACGTTAACGCTGGCATGCTGCTCCCACGCCCTCCCCTCTCCGGCCTTCCCATTAACTGCGTGACACCCTGCAAGGCACAGGATTTATTTACACAACACCACTCTTGAGACGGGCATTTGTTCGGCTGCGATGTTGACAAGGCTTAGGAAGCACTACCCGCCAGAGTAAAGGTGTATTAAGCATCAATTGAGGATGAAAGAAATGCTTTGAGACACGCTCGATCGAGTTTCCAGCTGCAGCACAATTCCCTTTTAGCCAGGAGCTGCTGGGACAAACTAGGGAAGCTCCTGGCTTTCACAGAGAGCAGCGGCTGGCACTCACACGCTGGTTCCACGAGGACTTTAATCCGGGATGTGTGGTGACACCCTGAAAAGAAGCAAATTCCTCTCTGGCCAGCCATTCAGGTTTTTGCCGGGCTGGATTGAGCGTTTCCCAACGCCGTTCACCTCGGGGCTGTGGCAGCCAGGGAGGGGACAGCGTGGGAGCCGGAAGAAGGCAGGACGGGCTCGGTGTCGCACGGCGCGCCCCGCGTCACTCCCGGCGCTGCTCATTTCCATCTGCTCAGGAGCGCTCCTCGGCTTTCCTTAAAAAGCATTGCTATGTGGAGAGCAGTTCACGACGTGACACAGGTGTAGAAACAGGCAGGGAAGCTCAGGGGAAGATTCAGCGGGTGGGAGTGACCAAAGGTGCCCTAAGCTTCGGCTCCCCACTCCTGCGTCTGTAGCACCCATCCATCCTCTTCCCTGAGGGGGGTATAAAGCAGAATTCCCGTGTTTCACGTGGTCGTCTTCTTGCCAAAGGACTGAGAAACAGGGCTGATTCTTTAGGAAACGACCAGTGGGAAGGTGGAGAGGTGCTGGTGGCAGCGCCTCAGAGAAGCTCCCATGCTCTCATTCCCCCTACATGAACAACTCCAAATCACTGTCAGAGCCCCTCGAAGCAGAGACTCTGAATGTAAAGAAAACAAAACAACCCCCACAAAAAGCAAGCCCTTAGCAACTGGAAGATATTTGGTCAAAAAGGTCAAAGAGTGACCAGAGAGTTAAACTGGCATAAATCTAAGTGCCACTATATGCTCCACACAGTCCTGGGTCAGATTCAAAATGCATTACAAGGCTTGTGAACCAATAAAAATGCCATTGATTGATATCCTAAAAGCAAATGGGGGCAGTAAAAAATATTTTATACCAACAAGTTAATACTAGATCTTCTTCCACATGAAAATCCATTGCTTCCCCGTACCTATTCCTTACTGCACATTTTAAAAAATAAAAATAGTTCATACCACTTCTCCAGCATTTATTCCCCTCAGATCTGCCTGCTTTACTAGGACTTCAGTCTCAGTATGCCCATTTTACAAGGAGGGAAATCAAGCAACAAAGATGCTAAAGGTGATTAAGGGTCATTCAGTGGGGAGGCAAAAGCAGGGAAGAGTACAATTCCCATTTGAATTGACTCTCTTCTCCTGTTTTTCCTCATTGGGTATACAGAAAATAAGATTACTTTTCATTAAACTCACAAGGTTATATTAAAGAGGTGAAAAAATTTTTTTGCCAAACTTTTAAAGTTTTCTTAGTTGTCTTGAAGGGAAATATATTCCCCACCAGTACTGCTTAAGGGTTAGGTGAAAACTCTGCTGACCAATAACATAAATGTGAAATATACCCCTGTACTTATTAATATTTATGTAATAATCCAGGGCTGAAATTGGCTATCATTGAACTGACCTCAGATCTCTGACATAAATGCCTATTTGAAGCACCTGGCAATGAGCTGGGAGCATCCACACCCAGAAGTGCCTTGTCTGGGCTTGCAGCTCTGCCAGCCACACACCTTTTCCTACACTGCTGCAGGAACTGGGAAACATCAGCACAAAACGTGCTTATGTAGAGCAAGGCCATGTTGTACCATTAACTCTTACAACACACGTGCTTTACCTCCCTCACATGACTTACCTGAGCCCACAACCCTCTCCTCACTCAGCTGAAACCTCTGGAAATCTGTGCTGCAGCTGGTACCCAGCTCTCCAAATACCACATATCACTTGTTCAATGGCTTACTAGTTGTTTCCTATTACCAAAAAAAAAAGGTAAAATTTAAAACAATCTGAATTTCAATTCACAGCCATCACAGCCTTTAGGCCTTTGCTTTAGCATTGTCCTTTTATTCTGAAAATTCTCCTTGATCTTATGAACTTTTTTGGAACATATTCAAATGTTATGGCTTTTTACATGTTGCATATGTTCTCAACAGACTGTAAACAGTCCTGTGAGCTGAGCAACCCATCTGCCAAAGGCTCTGCCAGCTGCTCATGTTCTAGCACACATGGGAACAGTAGTCCTGAGTCCATTGTAAAAACACAAGACCTGAGGTAGTGACCCTTATGATTCTGGGCTAAATCCCCCATCTCTTCTTCCTTCTGAAACAAGGGAATATAGGGATGCTGTAGTGCTGGCAGCTGCATACAATTTTTACCACAGAACAGCAATTTTGAGAGGTTGAGCATCCTGGTTCTTCTCCTGAGGAAGTCCTGAGGGTCTGCTGTGGGTGAGGCCAGGCCATTCCCAGCCGTGAGGGGACAGGGCTGCCCAGACAGGGAGGAGCAGCTGTGTCACTGTGTGACAGCTCAGCTGGGATCAGAGATCAGGTTGTTGTTTATTAATCAGGTGGGGCAGAGGAAGAGAAGCAGTTCACCAGCACCTTCTCCAAAACAGAAACCTTGAACTCTGCCTGTGCTTCCAGGCACCATCCTTCCCAGGCCATGCCCTTTCCTGCCTACATTGCCTTCCTTGGCTCTTTGGCAACCCTAACTGCTCCCACACCATGACTCCAACACAAATGACTGTCATCCACAGTGAATGTTTCCATTTGAATTACGTGAGCAGGCCCTCTGTAAACTTCCCCACAGGCTCCACCACACTAATCCCTGGGAAGGAGCAACCTGCAGGACCTACTTTCACTGTTGAACGCTTTCTCTGTTTGCTGCTCCTCCTGTCAGAGCCATTACCCGAATTCAGACAGGTGTCCTTACATCTGTCACCCAGCAGCCACTGCTGACATTCAGGACAGGAACTCGCTGTCTGTTTCCAAGCCCGAGCCCACGGCACAGAGCAGGAAAGCTCTGACTGCTCCCTGGAAATCCCTGAGCTCTGGGCTCCTTTTCACTGGGCAGTTCTGGTCTCATGCAGACTCGCTTCCTCCCCTTCTCCTGTTGCAAGTACTGCTTTATCCCAGGTTGCCAGGAGCCTACTGTGCCAACAGCTGCTAAGACAGAGCAAGGTGTCAACTTTGGCAGGATGCCAGATTGTTTATTAATTAAAAATTTAAGCAGTCTGTATCTGTCCTGAGACCCTAATCAAAACTGAGCTATTTTACCCAGGGATCTGAATGGTTAAATCCAGTTATTCTGAGGCTTTCAGTCACAACTGGCAACTACAAATAAATCCATTTTGTTGACACTACTGTCTATTTATTGAAATACCCAAAGACCACAAAGCTGACTTCAGTTCTCCACGGTGAAACCTCGCCTCAGTAATATGGGAACATATGCACACTTCCAGCAGGATCTTTCCCCCTGAACACAGTAAATATCTTTTCAAAGGCATTCACCTGCCTCCCCAGCACTCAGCATCAATATGCTTCTATTTGTATGGTACATTTTTCCTGCTGCCAGCTCCCAATGCCAAGCAGAGCCGTCTGCTTCCCATATGCCACCCGTCCTCCAGTGCCTCCTCTCCTGCTTACCTTCCCCCTCTGGGCTCCCACTGTGGATCAACTGCTACTCTGCCAGCCTTCTTGGTGTGTAGAGGATTTTTCCAACTGTAAGCTCCACAGGATGGGAACTCTGCCCAACTCTCTATTTCCCGGAGCACCAGCTAAGCTGTGGTACAGAAATAATGAGCACAGAGACATTATTGGTGTGACATTTAGATTTGTAACATCCCAAACGTCCTTCTAGAGGAAGGTGTCCCTGCCCAGGGCAAGGGGGTTGGGACAAGATGATCTTTAAGTTCCCTTCCAACCCTAGCCATTGCAGGATTCTAAAATGCACGGGAAGCAAGGCCTCAGGGCTCCTTTCAGACTCATCTCTAGACAATGTGGTTAACTCCTACTTGCTCAGGGTTTTGATCAAAAATTTAAAAATACACACACATGTTTGAATAAAAAATTATGCCGTTTATTACTTATATGAAAATATATTTCTGAGCACTTGCAGTGAGCATTGAAATCCTCTATAGCACAATAGTAAGAAATTTAGTATAACTACTGAGTGAAGAGGTCATCCCATCTACTTTAGAGACAATCATATCACATCTTTCATTCAGATGTTGCTGCACATCAACATCCAGGGTTTGAATTGCCCAGGCAGCATTCCTAGGAAAATGGAAGATGTTTTTAGTGGTTCCTCCCTCACTTCTGCAGCCTTTCTGTGTGTTTACAGCACTGCTGTCCTGCCCCAGAGGTAACCCAACAGGTCTTGCAAAGCCTCCCAACTTTGCCCCACCTCCATCATTCACAATCTTGTCTCTGTAACCTAGTCATTTTCCCCCATTCCACAAACTATTAGTTTCAAAGAAATCCAGAGATTAATTAAAATGATTGGTGGGATGAGTAGGTGAGGGGGACAGGCTAAAGGGCTTGACAAGAAGAAAGATGAAAAGGACTAAGTGCGTATGGCTTGGTTATGCGATGACTAATGGAGGGTGGAGGAGATGGACACGATATTCATTTACAAGTGCCTGTGGTTCTGAAAAGCATTTTTCATGTGCAAAATGAAGACTCACTCAAGACTGGCTGGGTTTTTTTAGAGTTTTGGTTCCAGGGTCCTCCACATCAAGTCGTGAGTCCCACTCTTCCCCCAGCCTATGCATTGCCACCTTTCCCCTGTGTCCCCAAATGTATTGATTTGTTTTTATTTCAGCCTCAATTCCTGGATCTCCACCTGGCCACAGGAGTCCTGCTGGGAGCAAAGAGCAGGAGGAGAGGCCACGGAAGCCGGGGGTGGATGAGGTGGCAGCTCTGCCACGCCTGTGCTGTGCTGCAGACTTGGACCCACTTGAACCGAGGACGCAAACACGCCCTGAGGAACCGGCAGGGACTGGGACCAGCAGAACCCGGGAATGATTTTACTTCCACTTGGCCTAAGGAAACCGTTCCTTGTACCCTCTCACCCCACCTTCTTGTACTGTGCCTTCATGGAGTAAATAAGAGAAAAATACTTGTGCTTTTTGACTCTTCAAACTCTTGTCTCCCCCAGTTGGAGAAAACTGGTCTGTAGTAATTCCTTAAGCAGGTGGAAAGCAGTGTGTGGAAATCCAGGAATTCCCAATTTTATTCACTTTAAGATGTGAAGAAGGATATCACATTTGGAAAGTGTAAAGTCCTTTTTTAATTAAAAAAAAAGACAAAAAATCTATATAATAATTTTCTATACAATAAAGATGTCATGGAAAATTCTCTGAGGAGAAGAAAATGCAAAATAGTCTAACATGTCTAAAGAAAATTATTTATTGAAATATTTAATATACATGTAATAAAACTATATGGAAAAAAATATTTTTTCTGTGAGCACTGTTTCCAATGTAAAAAAAAAATCAGAAGCTGACATTTATCCTTTTTTCTTTCCTCTTTTTTTTTTTTTTTTCCAAGTGATTTAGAAATAAGTCAAAAGCATTTGAGATGCAGGAATGAAACAAAACAACAAACCCATTTATTCCTGGACACCAAATATAATTTAGACGGATGTGGCGTGTGTAACAAATTTTAATTTGTCCCTGAAAAGCCATTTAATTATTCAGATTATCTGATTGCCTCACTCAGGCCTCTATTGATTGATTAGAGAAGTTTATAAATCAAAATGTGCATTACTGCTGCTCAATGCATCGGCCTCTCAGAAATACAGGGCAGGGATTGGCAATTCCTAGCCACAAGTTTGTTTATTGAGCCATGTAAATGGCTCTGGTTTGTACCTGGGTCAGAAAGTGTTCCTTCATCCTACTAAAAGAATATTTTCTTAAGGATGTCAGGAAAGGGGGAATAAAAGCCCGGAATTAATAGGTGTTTAATAAATCAGGGCATAGCCACCAGCTCCTTGGCTAATGGCCACGAAGGATCACCACCCGTGGGTCCCACTTCTGGATCTGCTCCACTCTGAAGGTTCTCAGTGCTGAACTTGGGACTGAAACCTCAGCCAAGCCTCCCTAAGGTCCCCAGTTAGGCAGGAAATCCCCTGGGAGCAGCCAAGAGCTCTTGTCTTTGATTTCAGCGCTCTCCTGCTCCCCACAACCTTCACAAGCACCTTGACTCTGCTGCAGGCTGGACCAAATAACCTGCAGTGAGCAGCAATTAGCGTAATGAGTGTCCCCCACAGCCACAGGGCCTCAGCTCCCACACGTCCCCAGCAAACTGGAATGTCTGCTCCTGAAACCCCGCCTCTGCAAGAGGAAGGAAGTACAGAGCTGAAATGGGTGGAGGGGAAAAAAAATTAAATTAAATTAAATTAATCCCTCCAGCCCGATCCAACGCACTGAAGTTAATCAAAACCTTGCATTGATATCAGTGGGCTCCAAAGGCAGTTTTTCAGGTTATACAAATCTGTAATAGAGTGGTTCAAGCTATGCTGAGCATGTTCCTCATAGTCTGAACTTTGCTTTCTAGGACAAAAGAAACATGCAGAAGAAAGCCCCAAAAGATAAAACAAAACAACACAACCAATTAAACACAGAAAGTTAATCAGAATAAATTTTGTTAGTAATATTTGTCTATACAGCAAATTAATTGCATGGCTTCCTATGTAGCAGATACCACAAACAACCTCCCCATTTTTAGCTTCATTTGGAAATATTTAAAATCTTTTATTTCAAAATAAAAAACTCCACACAATAAACGACTTCGAATTCAAGTCTTACATTTCTTCCGATTTTCTTCCTTGCCCTTTATAAACATGAAAACTGCGGGGTGACACAGAGATATCATTTATGGGCTATCTCCGGGGGTTGTAACACATCAAGGACGGCCACATCAGGTCCCACGAGACACCCATCTCTGACAGGGGCCAGGAGTGGGTCCCTAGGGAAGCACAGAAGCCAGGGATGCCCCCCAGGCACAAGTCATTTGCAGCTCTGGGATTTCCAGAGCCAGTGTAGGTGCTCCGTGATTCACAGACCTTAAGTGATTTCTCTTCTGTGATTTCATCCAATCACATTAAAATCCCTCAGTCCACCCTTGCCAGGGAGTTCCAGCGCTGAACCACAGTTCTTTGGTTTATTCCGAACCTGCCAGTTTCATTTGATGTCCCTTGGCTCTGGGGCCAGAAGAGTCAGCCACTGGTCTCTATTTATCTTGTATGTAAACATTAAAAGGAATTAAACAACTGCTTTGAGTGCTCACTGCATTAATGAATTCCAGAGATTTTCTTATGCATGTGCAGTAACTTAGTGCTGTTTGGCTGAACAGTTTATGCAGCTGAAGTTTGAGTTACCTGCAGCCCAGAGAGATGCTGCCTCTGTGAAGGCTGTGCAGACACCAGCAGCACACAGTGAGCCCCCACATCCAGTCCAAACTTTGTATTTTGTGCCACACACTGCATGTATTATTTCCATCATTCCAGTTAACACCAGTGCCCACCATGTGGCCAAAGTCAGGTGGGAACACCAGGGAAAAACACAGAAGGAAAAATCCCCATAGACTTCCAAGAGGGGAGCTGGACCTTCACTTTTCTTTCATAGCTGCTGATGTTTCTGTTTGCTTCACTCCTCTTTCCTATATGGTAACCGGTAATTATGTCATTATAGCCAGGAAAAAATAGAACTGGAGAATTTGAAAGTGTGTTTTCAAAACTCGACCTAAGTTTGTTAGCTTCACATATCGTGAGAAGGGATTGAAGCTGACAGACCAAGTTCTGCACTGAGAAAAAGCTGAACAGCAGGCAACAGCTTCGTGCTGGAAGCATAAGGAGCACTTGTTGCACTGCTGGCAATCCAACACACCAGAACAGCCCTGCAGCCCCTGTGCCACCCGTATTGTCACCGTCTGTCCTCAAATACCTGCTGCACTTTATTCCAGAGGTAGCTGCCTGGCAGCAATCCCGAATCCCCGCCACCCCGAGAGAAGGGTGTGTGCGGGGCAAGGTAAGGAGAGCGAATCCCTGTTATCAGCGCTGTGCCCCGGAACGCCGCTCGCACAGAGCAGCTCCAGCGAACCAGACAGCTCCCATCTGTTGCTCCGAGGGGAACATGCCAGCAGAGACTTCTCTCCTCCACCGCGATCCTTCGGCTCCAGCCCTTATTTTCCCTCCCGACTAACCTGCAATTCCACAGCAATACTGGGACACTGTCTAAAATTAGGCCGTCGCTGTCCCCTCCCCTTGGAGGACGAGTTCAGAGAAACCCATCCGCAACCCGGCTTTTTCCTGTCGGGTTTTATTCCCCCTCCGTATTCTCCCGGTTATTCCCGAGGCCGGGAATTGGCGTCCCGGCTCTCTGTAGAGGCAGAGCCGTGCCGGGGGGCGGAGGTGCGGGGGCGAACGCGAACACCCGCGGCCGAAACCCGCGGCTCCCGCTGGGCTGGGCGGGCGAGCGGGGACTCCACCGGCCCCGCGGGGGCTCAGCCCGGGGCGGGGAGCGCGGGGTGCCCCGGGTGCCGCCCCCGGCGCTGCCTGGAAGCGGCGGGGGCGGCGGGACGGGGAAACCACGTGGGGCTCCCCGGGAGCGCCACCTGAAGGG